>VXBQ01014642.1:1293-13185 GCA_013400175.1 Phainopepla nitens | reverse complement strand
CTCTTCTAACTTTTAAATTTTCTTTGCTGTTTATACTTAGATGACAGTGTTACTATTTATGTCAGGTTTAAGAAAAACACTGCTGCAAAGTAGAAAAGTCTGTCACATGTAACACTATTATGAAACAAATTTGAGTGCTTCAACAATTAAAAATAAAACTGTCTGTTCTTAATATCACCTTAATACGGTCTTTATCCACTTCACTTTATCCACAGACAGTGAACATTTTTCCTCAATACACAAAAGGAAACACAATGCTGTATTTGATTTCTTAGAAACCACATCATTCAGATATATTAAAATATGCTACCCTCTCCTAGAGTGCATGCTTTCCTCTCCTTTCCTATTTAAATCTTAATTTCATATAAATTCTGATTTCACAGTTTTCCCTCCTTTTATCACTCTTGTGCTATTCTGACAGCAAGCAGACAATAAAACAGAAAAGAAGCAGGCCTGATGATCATTGTTTTAACTTATCTTCCTTCATAGTGGTGTCACTGCCATTCACTTTTCTTTTTGCTACTGACCATTAACTGTCAAACACAGTAGCTCAACTGCAGAATGAGGAAGAGACAAGTGCTAACAAAATTAAAACTCATGTTTTTTCTCCAATCAGTCCCTTTTTAACATGAGATATTGTAAACATGGTTTTAGAGTCCTTTATTGGCATGTTAACCATTATCACATAAGCATATCCACAGTATTTGGATCAGAATCAATTCCTGACAGCATAAACCTTACATTCAGATTATGCTAACCTGTTCAAGACTGGAACTGCCTTTAATATGTAGAGACAAAACATTATTTGGGAAGCAACATTATGTGGAACTGGAGCAATATTCAAGAGATCATATACCAAAGGCTTTCCACACATCCAAAACAACTCACTATATCACTGGGGAAAAAAGAAACACCCCTAAGATTCATTTTCAAAAAAAATTACTTGAGTGATGCAAACTTAATTGTTTCATGCCTAGTCCTGAAGCATCTTCGATTAATTTATGGAAATTTTAAAGCTGTTCCACAGTATTATGTAAGGATATGCCCTATAAATATGTAAAACCTTATATCTATATCTACATATACCTCAAAACAAGAAGAAAATCTCCGGAGTGAGGCACTTAAACCAGTTCGTATAGAATGAACAGGTTTATTCCAAATGTTATCTCCATTTGGATAAAGGATCTTAAATTGGGCTGCAAAAAGATGACTCTTGCATCTGGAGTTTATAATCCAGAATACAAAATGGATATATAATCACTTTCCTTAAAATGTAACCTTTTCCTTTCTACCCTGTTCAATCTTTTTCTACCGAGGTACAGCCTCTTTATCTACAGTAGTTCAGTGTTCAGAATTTTGATATGGAATAAACAGTTTCAAACGTCCTTATACTGAAGGGACATCAGTATCAAATCTTGTGCATGCTGCCTAGAAAACAAGATGAAGGAGGGAGGTAAGAGAAGATCTCTGGCAGAAACACACAAAAAATACTAATGATAAAGAGAGACCAAAATCCAATGACAGTTAATATGTGAGGCCTTCGATGTCATGATCATGACTGATCAGCTGGGGGCCAAATTTCAAGGAGTGGCATGAGTAGGAAGTAAGTGTTATTAAGCAGGAAGTAGAAGTATGTGCCCCTTCCCAGCTGAGTGGTTAAAAATGACATCAGTCTGTCAAAATAAACATAAAATGACAATGTTGAAAGGACTTTGTCAAAATGCCAAAGCCCAGTGTGGTTTCATAATCTTTAGAGTATGTTTGCAAACAACCAAGACTCTGAGGACCAAACTTTGAGTTTAGGAGTATTTTCCTTCTAGTATTCCTTGAAGACACAAACTTTAATCCATGTGTAAGATGACATTTGAGAAAGAACTACTTCCAGCTACTGGTACCAGAAGAAAACAACATTCCTACACTCCCTTTTGTGGAATTGCAGCAAATATTCTACTAAGATGGACTACGCTGGATCCCAGAAATGGAACTGAAATGAGGAAATAGCACTTCAGCAATACTAAATCACTAAAAATAATAAACATCAGTAAAATTTAACAAAAAGATTGTACATTTCCAAAGAAAATGAAACAAAAAATCCAGATAAAACCAAATGAGGAAATATTACCGCCCATTACTAAATGCATCTAGAATTTCTGTCTAAATGCTTCTAGAATTTCCTCTGTGGAAGTTATGAAGGCAAATCACATGAAAGCTTGTCTGATAAGGCTTTTCCCAATAAATCCTTAAAATACTTTTGTATAAGTGTCCGGAAAAATATAAAAGGGGTAATTGAGAGTGGGTAAATTAAATCTGTCAAAGCTTAACTATTGCAAAGTGTAAAAAACCTTATGGCATTACCTAAGACTACATTTCAGTGGGAAAGACATTCATAGCTTTCATTTCAATTTGATAAAACCACGTTTACATTCTCCTACGGCCTTCATCTAACCAGTATGTTTACAAAATGCTTTTGTTTCACTGACCAAAAAGATACACAATTTCTTGTTAATAATCACTGAAAATTTTAAAAATGCACAATTATATTGATTATCAACAAATGCATAAGCAGTTAAAACAGTTCTACAATTGTTTCATTTGTATTATGCACTGGTTTGAGTACAAAGAAAAAACTCCATAACTTGCATTCCAGGGAAAATTGGCAAGGTTTTTCATTGGTTTCAATGGAAGGAGTATTCAACCCTTCATTTTTTAAGTTCACTCATTTTCCTTTTTATGCTTCTGTCAGATATTCATATAAAAATGTTTACATTTATAGTGATATGGGGATTTTAAGTATTATATTATATTCCTAGAAACCAGGAACAGAAAAAAAAAAAAGGAACTTTTCTCATTATATTAAAATGGTATAATCAGTCAAGACAGTCTGCCAAGCTACACAAATAAAATTCATACCAGAAAGAAGCCTGGTACTTTTTCACAATCCTGATTAATTATCACAACCAGAAGCTTAGTGGAGTTTGAATCTTTAAATCAGAATGACTTTGCTCAAAATCATTACATGATCTTGTCGCATAAAAGCCTGGACATAATAACAGAGTGTAAAATTACTTTAGGTAACCAGCATGTGATACTTGTGGGAGAAGGAGCTAATTTAGGGTATAGTGACATGCTGTAGGTTATGGGCATTTTCATAGAAGGCAGGAAATAAAACAATGAGGCACAGGTGAAACCACCTCTGGGATGGGAAATGTACTAATCTTCAGTGGTCAGAGGTCCTGCCACCACGATTACCAATGAGCGAACACAGTGAAATTTCCTTGCCTCTGACCAGTCCAGAGCAACCCACTGTGGGGGGCATGACTGATTGTTGCAGGGCTCTTTTTCAATAGGCCGGTGTGTCAAACAGTTGGCAGCATCCAGCGTCTCCTCCTCAGAAGGCCCAATCTTTCTGATGCAGAGAACTGTTCGTGAACGCATTCCTCCATCACAGGTCTTACTGCACTCTGACCAATCTCCTATAAACCATCTGGATAGAAAATGTTAGGAGACTCAGTTAATATATTTCAGAAGCAGAGTTGATAACTGCACAAACCAAGAATGCAAATTGTTTAAATCACTAAACCTAAGTAATTTTTAACAATATGAACATTAATGGTGAAATAAAGTAGAAATTTATGGGTCTTTTTACTAAATATTTTAATTTATGCCTCACTGCAATCATATCTCATATCAATAACACTACTTTGTGTTTTGCTAGAGCAGCAATTTCCATTCTAGCCTATAATAGACAGAAAGAATTGTTTGAACCCAACAAAACTGAAGCTATTTCTATTGGACTTGTCTGAAATAATTTCTGTGAAAGTGGTTTGCAACAGGAAATGTTTGGGAACCATTGGTGTAAGTTACATTACAAGTCAAAAGCCAAGATGTTTGCCTCTTTAGTACCATTACAATAATGATTGTAATCATTACAAGAGAGTAAATTGTCATCTGATTCTGAAACATTTGTAAACTTTTTATTAAAATGCGATACAGAAATGTAAAATGTTTTCATTCTTTAAAGTGAAGCAAACACGAGTAAGACATGAATTTGTCCCATAAAAACAATCATCTCAACAAACTCTTTTAAAATTTAAAGAATCATATGATAGGTGGTAGAGGGAAAGTCTGAGTGTTTCTGCATACATAGAGGAAACTGAGAATTGTACATAATATTAGATTGCTTTGTGCTGCTGCAGAGATTAAAGCAGCTATTAATCTGGCTGTAATGTTATATATTTCTACTTATGAGTGGTTAATGCAGCTCAATTAAATAGAAATATCTCATCATATTGACAATCACATTTTGTCTTCAGTATTCACTATGTTGATTAGACACTCGCCTGAGTCATCCTTGCAAAGGATGAAATTGAAGTCTGGTATGCTATCGCGTGTTGTCAACACGCCAAAAATGCCAGGCATGTCAGTCACTGTGGATGCTCCTGGAGGTATGCTTGGAGCTGCCTTACAAGATCTGTAATTTTCTCAAGCTGCTGTCAAAAAAAAGTGCTGCTATCCTCTTTTGTGTTACATTATGTGTAATATATCCTAACATGAAACTATATCAATGCAGAAATGGAAACAATTATGCCATATTCTGTCCTTACTTTCCCAGGAAAAGGAAAATAATTTGTGATTCTTCATCAAAGAATCTTATGCTTTTGCCACAATAGGGAGAATCTGAAGCTCTTCAGAGATTTCAAGAGGCTGCAGTGTTAATTTTTAATTGGGACTACGATTTGCTCAAGTGACTTTGTTCTCAAGTACCTTTAATATTTATACTGTATGACAGGACAGCATTATTCATAATTCATATAACTCGAAGAGCATTCTCTTGAAACCTGAAATGTAGGAGTTACTTATTGTAAAAACAAACGAAGTATTGAAAACACTCTTTTGCTGTTCAAAGACATCAAGTGTAATGTAACTGGCATTCAGTTAGAAAGAGAACCATTTTCATTGCTTTTGGTATGCACCAAGAGAAGAGTAGAATTGTACTAATTAAAAAGATTTGGCCACTCCGTGAAAACACTAAGTCTTACTGCATGATAAAACTTTCTGCTAAAACGGTCAAACTCCTTTGGATAACTATCTGTTATTTCAACAACCAGACTACTTATAGAATCAGGAATTGAGAACTTTTTCTTACTTAGGCACTTTGTATTCACTCTGTAGGGAGTGAATACAAAGAAGAGGCAGACATGGGTTGAACTGCTCTGACATGTTGAAGTAGATGCTAATTAATACTTTCTACCCATTTTCTGAATATTGACATCTTGACTTTCACCACGTTCATCCATGTCCCTGTTGTACTGGATGGGGAATCCAAAGGCTTCCCACTTTGTGGACTAGGTTTTGTTGGCTTGTGAGAGTTTCTTAAGCAGTGTCAGTGAAAAAGAACCAAAAAAAAACCCAAACCAAACCAAACAACAAAAAGACCCCCAAAATTTAACTAATTTGGAATAGCTTTGTTTACATTACTTTTAAAAATGCTAATTTGCTAATAGCTAAGCCACAGAAAAGAAGGGATTGGAATGTGTTTGGTAAAAAGGAACTGATCAAACACAACTTTTCAAGTCCTGCTCTCAGGTGCACATAGTCAGTGCACTTAGAGCCATGCCAAACAGCATTAGCCAAACAGAGGACAAATGCATATCCTACCAGGATAAACACAGATTTATGCATAGAATGTGTGGACAACGATTTCAACCTAATTTAGACCTCCTCGTGACACAGCTCGTTCACACTCAAAGGCAACAGCTGGGCAATGGCTTCACTTGGCTTTATGCCAAATCAGTGTGTTACATGACACAGTGGGATGAATGTAGCAGACACTGTTCTGCCGTCCTGCAACCAGGCACCACACCAGGGAAGCAGCTAATATTCCAGGAAGAGATTCCCTTCAGTTGGAAGTTCATTGACTTAATGGGATTTTAATGCACAATAATCTTGTCTTATTCCTCACAGTGTCCTCCTTCATGAGACAATTTAGCAGTTTCTAAGAGACATTTATAGGTGACCACAGTATTGTGCAGTATCTGCATTTAATCAGCATTAATGATTTTCATATCCAGTTGGAATACAGCTACAGATTATCACCAAAGTCAAAGTAACCAGAGCTTGGGAATCAAACTGTTGTATCTGTTCCACCTTTCCCACAAGTTCTATTTGTCTCAAAACATAAGAAAAGCTGTTGTTCACATGCTGATATTATTTTCTAGTACAAAACATCACAACTGTTTCTAAAGAGGTTCTGTAGTAAGATTAAGCTATGCTATGTGTCCTGGCTAAACTTCATTTTTAATCAAATTACCTGCTGGGTTTTTAATTATCAATATATAGCATACGGCTATCTTTAAAAATAAATCTAAACCGAATCTAAGCACCTAATGCTAAAGGCACACAGCATTACTGTACAATACTGAATATGCTGGAGAAAAACTATTATCAGGAACTGCTTTGGTCTGCTTAGAAGTTTCTATATTTGCCACTTCTCATGTGAACACTTCAACACAAATGTTAATATAACATACTTTGAAATATGGCAAACATTTCAGATGCAGTATTAATAACTAAGGTAAAGTTAAGTCTCACCTCAACATTCTTTTAGGATTGCTGCCTTAAGAATGGTCCCCAGTTCTACTCTGTGCACTAGTCACTGCATATGACACTCAGATCCTAAGAAACTGTTCTGCTACTATCTTTTTACTTACAGTGTTTGGTGTAGTTCAAACATCACTGTTGTTCCTCAGTCAAATCAGAGCTCCTCAATGCATTTTTCAGAGCTGATATTAGAGGAACAAGAAACTAAAAAACAAACCTAAATACCCTTTCTGATAAGACAGGACATGAATATTAGAAGAGAATTTTATATACATTTGGCTAACAGGATTTATTATTAAGACTTTTCTTTCTATGCAAAACAGATGTCCATCTTAAGTGCTTAATGACTTACTCAGATGGGCAAGGCTCAGTGTTGCAGGCTCTTTGGTTTTCTGGAGGCTTACTGTCAGGGTCACAGTAAGTGTTTTGTACAATGGAGCTGTCATCCAGCCTTTTACACACCACCTCTTGTTTCTGGATACCTTGGGATGAAATGAAAGACCATTAATTAAACATTCTTGCTCTTCTACTTTTTGAGTATAATTGTATTTCACCAATAGATTATTAATTCTACCATCCCGCTTTATCTGGCCGAAGTCTACAGCAGTGAGAATTGACTGAATGCCCCCTAGCCACAATAATTTAAAAATTTTCCTTCAATTTTAGGTTACCCCACTCAGAGAGGAATTTAAGGTTATGTTGTTTTCTAAAACAAAAGGGATATATTTATAGATTTACCAGAAGTTTGTTTTTATTCATATATCGCAGAAAACCCATTCTCTGTCAGCCATCCTCTCCCAGTAAAGACACTTAAATTTCCAAAGAAAACATCACCGAATGGAATATGGTCATACTTCAATGCAGAATTATTGTTTATGTGCTCTGCTTTAAAACAAATCAGCAATACTGGGAAACAGTGTTGCATTTTCATACATTGTCCTACGAATTTTTTCAATAAAATAATAGAACTATAATTCATTTTGAAAGAAGCAGTTCGTCTCTGTGAATACTCATTTTGCCTGGCACTTCCAGCTCCTCTTTCATTGTTAACCACCAATAAGGTAGTTTAGAAATGATCATTATTCCCAAAACATGGTATATGACTGTCAAGGCAACATTATAAGGTAGTTTATTAAGCATATCTTCTGGGTTGTTTTTTTTTTTTTTAAAGCAGGAAAAAAACACTGATTTGATGACAGTGTATTGTTGCAAAGAGTAATACATACTGCCTTCCTCCTCTCTTAAAAACATGCTGTAAGATGTTTGTTAGCATTTTAAAAAGTGCATTTGCAATTCACACACAGTTTTTATGGAACATGCATAGTTATAAAACTGAAATAATGGCATTATTTGTATTATAAAAGCTTCAAAAAGTCCTGTACCTTTTTTCAAAAGAGAAGCAATTATTTAACTTATTCCAAAATATGAAATGCATACAATTAGGTGGAGATTAAAACTTCCTGGCTTCAAATATCTCCCAAATTTACCTTACAGCCATCTCTTCATTTTAGGATGTGCATAGAATCATATAATGGTTTGGTTGGAAGGGACCTTAAAGATTACAGAATTCCAAAACCCCAGCGGTGGGCAAGGACCCTTCCACTAGACCAGGTTGCTCAAAGACCCATCCAGACTGGCCTTGAACACCACCAGGACTGGGGACTGGGACTGTGGACTGGGGCATCCACAACTTCAACTGTTCCTGTGCCTCACCAACCTCACCATAAAGAATTCNTTACAGCCATCTCTTCATTTTAGGATGTGCATAGAATCATATAATGGTTTGGTTGGAAGGGACCTTAAAGATTACAGAATTCCAAAACCCCAGCGGTGGGCAAGGACCCTTCCACTAGACCAGGTTGCTCAAAGACCCATCCAGACTGGCCTTGAACACCACCAGGACTGGGGACTGGGACTGTGGACTGGGGCATCCACAACTTCAACTGTTCCTGTGCCTCACCAACCTCACCATAAAGAATTCTTTCCTATTATCTAATCTAAACCTGCTTTCTTTCAGTTTGAAGCCATTCCCACTTCTGCTGTAACTACATGCTCTTAAAAGTGTTCCACTCCATCATTTTTGTAGATACTGGATGCCTGCAATTGGATCACACCTAAGCTGTCTCGTTTCCAGGCTGAACAAACCTAATTTTCTCAGCCTTCCCTTGTAGGAGGAAATAATATCCTCTGTTGGAGGATATCCTCTTGAAAAATAAGTGAAAGATCTAAATATATGAGAAGTTGTGACAAGATCCACTTTGACTTCTATAAGCAATGCAAAAACTGCCAACAGATGACAATAATTTGAATCAGACCTGACAACCTAAGTAGGAATATTTCTAGCAATTTTCTGCGCACATTTCACCACAATAAGAAATAGTATTTAACAGCTCTAGACAAATAGCAATGCTAGTAACATGGCACTGCTAGCTGCTATACAATTCATGTTCAGTTCTGACTAATCATTTATCCTTTCTATCACAAACCACCTTAATTCTCTTGGTTGAATAGGCTGAATGTGGCCTTCATAATTATATTGTTCTCAAATACATCTGGTTAAAAATAATTTATACACACTTTAGAATTAAGCATTCTAATAATGCATACAATTCTCATAAATGTACTTATTGGATAGCATTGATAATAATGTTATTTTTACTGAATTTCCTACTGGCATCAGACACATTTCCTTCTAGAACATGGTTAAAAATTTGCACTCTTAACAAATTAATTTTTGAGGAATTTCACAATATTTCAAGAAGATATTCTAAAGTTCTATGATTGCAAATTATCACTGTGCTCAGCTTTAAAAATATACTTTTCAAGTGTGACATTTACTGAATTTTGTTCAGGTAGCATGTCACCTGTAAGACAATACTCATCCTGTATTCACTTACAGCAAAGAATCTTTAATTGATGCCAAGAGATACATTAATTCACTTTTTAAAAGTTCTGCAGCATCTTGTCACACAGTATATAAACTTTACATAATTGCTGTCTACTATAATGTTATTTAATAAAAAATCTCAGAGGAAAAATCAGATAATAACTTTTAAGACATGAAAAAGAAATAGAAAAAGCTAGAAGTGCTGTTTTTATCCAGACAATAGCTACAACTTGGTTATGCCCTGTATTGAAAAATTATTTTTAAATTATGAACTCTTCCCTGAGTATATGGGGAAGTATACTTTTAAAAGTAATTGAAAAAGCACTGATAAACATGGTCATTTAAATTCTGGGGGGAAAAAAATCACAAGATGTTAGACAGAAACACTCTGCTTTCAAATCTACAGATTTTTAGTTTATGATAAAAGACATAAAATGTCCTCATGACTGGTCAATGCAATCCTAATAGAAAACAAAACTCCAATGGTTTAGTGACCAGAGAACTGAAATTCTTTGCAGATTTCAATTCACAAATAGTCTGCATGACTTTCAGCAGCCAAATTTTAAATTACATGGAACACATCTTATTCTTGAATTAAAATTGCAGGCATGTAAATGCTCTATCTATTTTTAAAAGCAATCCCAAAAATTGTGGCTTGTGATCGCAACAGTTAATTATAAAGATGCCAGTACCAATACATAGCGAATCTTGCATCACTAAAACTAGTGCATGCTGGTTAACCCAGACATACTTTCTGAGCTCACTCATCAGATCACAAGATGTTTATCTCAGAGCCAAACTTATATTTTCTTTGATGAGGAAAAGTATGTTTTATTTGCTTAAAGAGAGTTTCATAGTTCATCTGAGGGCATGAAAGAAAAACATAGTAGGCATCACTCTATATGGGTTATGAGCAGCAAAGAAAAATGAACAGCAATCAATTTACTTATAATAGTAATAGTATGCTGACTATTTTATAAAAAAACCCATGAATATCTAAGACATTTAATCCATCTGGAGATGAACTCTAATAGAATGAATGAAGTACTAACCAATTCTTTGGACTACTGGCAAATTCCAGATAATAAATGCTGTCATTTGTTGCCCTAATTAAGCATGAAAGAAATTTAAAAAGGAGTAGGCAGTTATTTGAGTTATTTTAAAATGCATAAAATATAAAAAAAAATGAAGAAGGACTTATTTCCTTTGCTAAATTTTTTCAAACAATACCACCAGAAGTTCACTGCCTTATTAGGAATATTTGTGGATCTGAACAGTGTAATACACTTGCTCTTAGAAAGTTACAAGATATAAGGAAAGACATGTGAGTTAATAAACTATAATTCTGTGATCTACAAGTGATATAACTGTCCTTTCCTTTCACCTTCCAGAATTGTATTGTTTCAGTTCCTATTTCTACATATCTTATTTTTCATTTTCTCTGTGTTTCTCATTAAATAATATTCAGGTCCTCAAAGACAATCTTCTGTTGTTGCCATTACTTTTTTTTCTGATTTCCCTGTGTTCACTCCTTTCCCATTCCTGTCTGTACATTCCAGTATTCTCTGGCATTGCTTTCATGTATTCTTGTCCAAGTCTGCCACTGGCTATAGAAACCTACCTATATGAGATAGTAACAAACTTTTCTTTTGAAAATCCTGGCCTCAGAATAGAAGAAAAAAGGGAATTAATAGGAAGAATACATGTAGATCGGCTTTAATAATATTCCCAGGAAAAAAAAAAGAATAAAAAGAATAAATTTGTATTGTAAAGGAAAATTTTTCAATACAGAAAATACAGGTTCTAGTGTACAAAAAAGAAGAGCTGCAATCCTAGATCTCCAAGCCTAAGAAAAACATATTCTCATCCTACATATAAGCATAGGAATCCTAGATAAATAAAGCTTGTCATCAGACAAGACTTTTTAACTATCTGGTAAATCTGAAGAACCTCTTTTTAAGAAAAAAAAATTGAAAATATCAAAATAGATCTCAGACTTTGGAGATTTGGTTTCTTCTTGATTCCCTGTACAGTGAGCATCAAGTGGCAGAAAAACTATGTGTATTTTTCTCGTTTAACATAAAGTGACTACAAAATACACAGTTTACAATCTCTCATAGAATGGGTCAGGCTGGAAGGGACCACAGTGGATCATCTGGCCTAAACTCTCTGGTCAAGCAGAATTATCCCAGAGTACATGGCACAGGATTGTGTCCAGACACCTCTTGAATATCTGCAGTGAGGGAGACTCTACACCTCTCCAGGCAACTTGTTCCAGTGTGTGGTCACCTGCACAGTAAAGAAGTTCTTCCTCATGTACAGGTGGAACTTCCTATGCATCGGTTTCTGCCTCTTGTTCCATTTTCTCTTGTTCCACTGATTGGCACCACTGAGAAGAGCCTGGA
>VXBQ01014629.1:31112-121955 GCA_013400175.1 Phainopepla nitens | reverse complement strand
CGCCGCGGAGCTGCTGACACATCCTGTGCATCCACTGCCTCGGCATTCCTGCTCATTCCTGCCGCTCCAGCTCGGTGTTTTTCCTCAGAGTCCTGCCGGGGCACCCGCCATCAACTGCCCACAGGGAGCTTGTGAAGCAAAGCCCCACTCCATCCTCTCCCATCCCTGCCACGGGGTCCCCGATTCTGTTTGTTATTAATGCCCTAGTTATTGTTGTTTTGTTCACCTTGTTATACACACTGGTAAAGAGCTGTTATTCCTACCCCCATATCTTTGCCTGAGAGCCGCTTAATTTCAATATTATAATAATTCGGAGGGAGGGGGTTTCCAAGGGAGGCTCCTGCCCTCCCTAGCAGATGCCTGTCTTTCAACCCAAGACAGAAGTAAACTATAGGCTTTATTGTTTTAGTGTTGCAGCTATGATGTTCATTACATCACTAAAACTAGCAAGTTAATGGCTGTAAGCATTAGACGAAGGAGGGTGAAAGACCTGCTTCAGAATGCTCTTTAGAAGCCTACCTGGACAAATGAAAAAAAGAGATAAATCATGTAACTATTATTGTCATTTCATACCAGAACTTAGAGGAATGACAACAAAAAAAATCTGAAAATTATTTAGGCTGATGCCATTAAAAAAGCTCAGTCTGACTTTGCTTTTACTATCAGGATGCTGTCCACTGTCCCCAGCTGAGCAATACATCCCCACGGAGGCATTTCTCAAGGATAACACCCAGCCTTCCGCAAGAGGGACATGGAGGAAATGCCTACCTGCAGCAGCATAGCTCTATCAGGTGTGAAAGGATGGCAGGGCTTGCCTACTTTCCCAGTATCACCTGTCACAAATGAGACCAGATGGATCTCAGGAAGCTGTTATTAACATTGCAGCAGGGTTGGTCCTGCTCTCTCACTCTACGGAAACAGAGGAGGCCTCGAAGATCCCGCAAAACACAGCAGCTCCATACCTTTGTCTGGATGTTGGTTGAAGTCTGAATAATCTCCTTCTGAGTATGCTTTCCTACCAGTGCCAGATATGTGGTACCTCATGTGCCTACAGGTATTGGCATATGCTACCTCAACAAAGACCTCAGAGCATAGTCTTTTCATAAACTGGTGACCTCTTTCTTCTTTGGTTTAGTCCCTGTGCAACGCTGAACCCATTTTAGCCCATGGATACATGTCCCTGGTATTATCAAGCAATGTTCAACTTCAAAGAAATACAAAGATGGGAAAGCAAAGCCCTGCAAGGTCTATTTATTCAAGAGGTTTCCAATTTGACTTAGGTGGCTGAATTAAGGGCGTTATACCAGCTCTGGTTATTTGGGGCATAGACAGTGAAAGAAGACAACTTGCTTCCTTAGAGTATTGTGTGAGTTTTGCATCTGTGTAATCTTGGTTACAAAAAGAAATTTTTATGCAGTTAAATAAGAATTAGGAATTGCCTGCACTATGCATATGTGAAAGTAGATACTTCAGATATATATTGGGCGTGGGTCTTTGCAGAGGTGCCTATGCTAGTGACAAGCTCAAATCTTCGACCCAGTTCACCAAGCTGAAGGAATATGTTCGTAAGCATGGAGATAAACAGTTAGAAAGTATACTGTTCCTTGTGCCTTCCTAGGAGAGATCAGTTTTGACACAAGTAATAGAGCAAGCTGTGTCTGCCTGCATGCCAGAGAACCCATGGTCTTTCAAAAGTGGCAGGTGAGAGAGTGACTGGTCAGAAATGAGCCTAAAAAATTGGAACTGAACCCTGTGTAATCCAACAGCCAGTAACACTGAGAATGACATCAAAATAATACTGTATAACCCTAAATGCCATGAGCTATCCTTTATATCAGCTAGAAATTGAGAAGCATTTTGTTTGATGGTCTTGACATGGTGAGCAGTGAGAATGTTCCTTGAAAGACACAATTAAGTCTAGCCTGACACCTTATGCTGTCAGGGAGAAGATTACTTAAAAACTAGGACTTAAGATAAATTCTTCCTTTCCTTTAACAGCCAAGGCTGTCATATTGGGAGGCTCAGCGTGGGAGCTCTGCCCAGCAGGCTGTCCAAATCACTGGTTCCTTGAACTTCTATCCCCTCAGTAGGTACCTAAATCCCTCGCGGTCACAGTGACAGGGGAGCTGCAGATGACCCTGTGGCACTTGTCCCACACAGGAGGTGAGGCTGCACCCCAAGGGCAAGGGCTGGTGCTGAGCACAGCTGTGTGGGGTGATCCAACCCTCACAGGCACTGCCATTGCTGCTTCTGCCAGCCAGGAGCCTTAGCACCCCTTTGCCACTGAGGGAAAGGCTGTCCTCTCTTCTGGGGGTGTATTTTTATACCCTCAGCCTGGGGAGATGAGTATTTTCACATACCAGTTCATCCACTTTGGATGGGATGAATTACTCTTCCTTCTCCACTGATTATTCAGGCAGTCCAGATCATTGTAAAATTCTGATTGCAGCCAACACTAAAGTTGTTTTGTGCAAACATAGTAAAAATAATTGTATATTGGATAAATTAAATATTAGAAAAATTAAATATTATCATATCTGACAATAGCAAAAGTAAGTAGAAGGACATGTTCAAAGGCTTTTTCTGAGCAGCCATCCTGTACTGCTGCTTCATCTACTTTTTTAAGAATTGCTTTGAGTAGAATACAAATTGCAGTACAATGTCTCTCAAAAGAGCCAATATTCTTTAGAAAGTTTGTAAAAACCGTGTCCATGTGAGACAGACTGGAAGTCAGGAAGTAGTTCTGATCAACTTATTTGTAAGCCCATATTGGCATCATTACATTTCCTGCTCAAGGAGCAGACAAAAACTTTCCTGAAGTATCCTCATGAGTTGTGAATTATGGATGTATCTCTGTGAACCCTTGAGTGTCTCTCTGAAAGTGAAATAAAGCAGAAGAATGTATTTTTTTTCTCTTTTCTTTAGTATTTGGATCCTCTGCACAGATCCTTCTATTATTTTTACATGGCTTTTGTTTCCCTATGCAGCCATGCAGACATAAAGCCCTGAGGCTTTTCTGTATTTCTCTTGTGTTTTTAATACTTTAAAGAATGTGTGTATGTTCTGTCTAGATAGTGATACTTCTTATTTTCTGAGTAATCAAAGGTGCTTATGCTTCATATATATTTGTACTGCTTTTTACATGCAAATATGTATTTTCATCAGGAAAATTGTGTCTATTTCAGGCACCTGATATTCCTGCATTGCCTTTCTCCAAAGGTCAGTTACTGGATCCAACTGCTTCAAATCCTATTAGACAGCTTTTCAGACATGCTTCAGAAATAATATCTAGACTTTCAGACATCCACAATATGAAGCATCTCTTTGTAAAAATAACCACTCATTTTTAGTGCAGGAATTGTTTTCTAAAAATACAATTCCTCTGCAGAAGAGTTTTTTTGTTTCAGCACACTTATAAGCGTTTTGAGAGCATCTTTTAATAACACCATGTTCTGGAATGCTGGCAATTTCCCTAGAAAATTGTCCGCAGATTCCTTAGTTTCAGTTATCTTCGAGGTAAGAACATCTACCGTGCTGACATCCATTACCATCAGTCTGGATGCTGTTTTCAAAGGGATGAGGCTGCATTATTCCTTAGAGCACCCCTGCCCTCTGTGGCCCTGCCCTCAGCAGCAGCCCTGCCCTCTGACTCTGAGAGGCTCCTGCTTTGCGTGCACGCTTAGAAGGCTGCGTGCCTTGAGCTCTAGTTAATGTTTAATTAAACAAAAAGGCCCAAAGTATTAATAATAAACTAACTCCATGGCAAGCAGAGGAAGAAACATCTGCCAGAAACTTTATCTGTTTGTGTCTTCTAGCAATTCGTACTGTCCCTGCTGTTTTACCACACTATCTAGCATCCCAAACAAAGAGCACACTCTCCTCCCATGTCTCCCAAAAAGTCCTGTTACTGGATTTTATCTGCCTCCCACAGAAGCATGCCAGGGGGATGTTCTTTCCTCATGCCACTGCTCTTACAGGAGGTCACTCCATCCGGGCTCTTACAGGAGCTGTTGCTCTGCACAGCCACAGGTATCCCCACCGCCCATCTCCACCTCATTTTTTACGTGGGCTGACTTGTCCCCAGCCCCCAGTAATGTCTCCACACACTCAGAGAAATGCTTCCACCTGACATTCTCCTGCCTTCACCTTTATTTTCTCTATTTGGTACAGGTCAGCACTGCAGGCAGAAACCTCTGCCAGAGCCTGCATGTGTTTTACACATGACATAATCACCCCAGTTATCAGTGACAGGCTGAGGACCAGACACCAGGTCTCCAGATGCCCAGGGCCAAAGGGCTTGTACATCCTTGCAGTGGTGGTAATGGTGAAGAAGAGAACTTTCCTTTCTCAGTAAGACTAAGCTGGAAATATCACAGCAGTTAGAAAAATACCTGGTAGAAGGAATACAGAATATAAATGCGCAGAGTATGAGAGGAAGTAAAGGACAAGTAACTCACACAGATTCAGCCAAAAGGCCATGGAAATGTCCATAATTCATTTTCAGCAGTATGTTCTCACCTCTCTGGCCTTCTGAAATGCTTTTGAAAAGAAACCCAAACTTTTTTGGCTTTCAAACTGTAGTCTTTGATAGCCCAAAAGAATTAAAATCCCTGCTGCTGTGTAACTGTGACAAGTCATTTGGGGTGGGGTGCATGCATTATGCACTAGGTGTGAGCCACTCTGTCCCTCTCCTGAGCTCTGATGCTTGGCTAAGCAGCTCCAACTTGATTTTCCATCCTTCCTCAGGGTTACTTCCCCTAGAAGAAAAGGAGGGAAGAAGAAATCTCTGCTCAAGCCCTGCCTTTGTCACTGCTTCCCTCCTGCCTCTGAAGCATCTGGCCATCTGGTTACAGGACAGACCCTGAGCTCTACTGAGTAAATAGTAAACCTGTACACTTCTAGCCAAACCTGCTTGCATTATAACCCTTCTGGCACAGGCTGTAGACCAAATACTTACACTGAGGCTGTGGACCTAGCCACACCTAGACTTCTCTAAGAAGTTTAGAAAGCAAGGGGATCTCACTGAAGCTTGTTGACCCAAAAGGAGGGATCATGATTATACTATATTGTAACATATGATAGGTTTTGATCTAGATACCACACTGGCAATATTTAGATACTGTATTTGCAATAAATCTAGACATAATCATTCGTATGATCACTGTGTCCTACTTTTCAAGCGTGACCAAGAGCCTTGTTTTGATGACTCTACCACTCAATGTTGCCTGTCTAGACACCTGAAGGATACCTGAGGAACTGCTGCATGTAAAATCCAGAATGCTGTGCTTTGAGAGGAATCCTGGTCCAGCCTTCTACCCAAAACCTTCTGCCCTTCTGCCAAATTTAAAGTTTGATCAGATTGTTCCGGACAGTGTCCAGGCAAGGTACCTCCAAGAATGTGCCTGCTCAGATGTGTCTCTGGGCACCTGTTCCAGAGTGTTACCACCCTCAGAGTGACTTTTTATTTTTCCTACTGGAACAACACTTTTCTGACTAGATCTACCCTTGCTGCAACTTGAATCTGCTGCTCCTTGTTCTGTCACATGCACCTCTGGGAAGAGACTGGCCCCTCTTCCATTTATTCTACAAGAGGGCAGCTGAAGAGGGCAGTGAGCTCCCATCACTGACAGCTCTTACAAAATCTGGGAGCTTCCCCACCTCTCCTTATCCTTCATGTACTGCAGCCCTCCCCTATCCTGATGTCCTCCACTTGGCAATGGAGGACTTGTCCCTCCTGTGTGGCAATGTCTTTCTCTTACTGGGTAGCCCTAAACTGCACCCAGTGCTCCAAGTGTGGTCTCACTGGGCAGAGGAGAGTGGAAGATCCATTCTCCTGCACCCGCTGACCATGCTTTTGCCCAGACAGCCCAGTGTGTAGTTGGCTTCCCTGCTGCCAGGCACAAAGCTTCCCTAGGGACAGCTTTTCCACTGAGTTGCTGAAAGCACTCTCTGTCCTCTCATCCAAATCACCAATAAATATCCCAAACCATTGCAGCCCTGGTTTCTCTCCCTGAAGGACGCCACTAGTCACTAATCTGTCTGCTGGACTTCTTTGGCTGAACACCACTCTTTGAGACTGGCAGTCCTACCAATTTCCACCTAATTATTCATCCACTTATCCAGGCCTTATTTCACCAGCTTGGCCTTGGTCATATTATGGAAAACTGAGTCAAAATATCTTCTAGAGGTCAAGATAAACAATATCCACTGCTCAGCCTTCATGCAGAACCAATAAGGCAATTAAGGTAGTCAGAGGTGACGTGTCCTTGGTAAAGTAATGTTTAATGCCCAAATTATCTTCCTGTCAGTCCTATGCCTGGACTCGCCTCTCAAGGGCCTGAGGTCAAGCTGACTGACCTATGGATCCCTTTTAGGGCCTCCTTGAAAATGGATGTAACATTTGCCCTCTCCTTCTCATCAGAACCCTTTCCTGATGATCGTGACCTTTCAAAGACAGTAGAGAAAAGTTTCAGAGTGACATTGATCAGCATTTTTTAGATGATCCCCTGCATATCTAATCTGCTTTAGTGGTCCTTAACTTAATTACGTTCTACTGTGGGCAATGCTTCTCTCCCCTAGGCTCTGCTACTCACGTAGATTAACTGACAAGAAATGTATTTTCTTTTGCTACAGGTAATCAATATTATTTTAGTTGAAACTTCAGTTATTTTTGAAAATCATGGGGGTTATAGTCGGTCCTTGATGGTTTTGCACTTTTTATATCTTTTGCCCAGCCATTGCATCAACAAAAAGTGTCACATAGCTATAATTATTAAAATACTTTGCTCCCATCCAGTGACTTGTTATCTGGGGAATGTGCATGAATTAATGGATAAATATGTCTGATTCAGGTGATAAACAAATGACCAAATTGCACCAGATGTGTGGAAAGTTTCAGCATCTTCTATTAAAATAACTATCTGAGATCATCTCTGGGTGAGATATAAAATCTCCTGGAAACTTTGAATCTTCTATGTTCTTCTCATTAGTGCCTGGTTAGAGGATTTGTTACTAAAATGTCAGTGTTTACTGAATAAGAAGAGCTGGACTGACCATGGAAATTAAAATTTTCAATGCAACAGATAGTAACACCAGACCAGAGTTAATCCAGTTGCATCTGTAATTTCATATGCACAACAGGAAGCACAAGCTGGTCACTTTATTAGGAATTCATAAGAATGTACTTATATTTTGTTTATTAGCAGTTTGTTGCTGCCAAAGCTTGAATAGACAAGACTGAGACATGATATTTCTTTATAAAAATGTTTCAGAGTAAGAGAAAGCCAAGTTAATGTATTGGGCAGAAAATATTGTTGGAAATATCGATGAAGAGATTAGAGTTTGTAAAGGGTTTTGAGGTCCAGAAAGTGATAAGAAGCTGAAACCTTATATGCATGCAGCCTGTTCAAGATCATGGTGAATAACAGCTCCTATAAAATTGCTAACAATATTTTTTGATTGACTTTTAGTAGCTTGCATGCTTATTTGTGTGTGCAGAAAGTACAATCTATAAATTGGAATTTCTTCCAGAGGTTTCAAGATGCCCAAGCTCAAACTAGCAAAGACAATCTCCTTTCACCCAGAACAGTGATGAATGATGTCTTCTCTTCTCTCATTGACTTTGACATAGAGAAAGGAGTGCTTTACTTTTGAGCTTGCCCTCTTTCTAGAACTCTGGTCAGAAGAGAAGGACCTTTTCTAACACTGTGTAAAAGAAAATTACTTTAGAGGAAGAGGCATCATCTGGGTGCCAACCAGGGATTTTGAGGGAGAGATTTGTCTTTTGTACAGTGTGAGATTGAAATGAACACCTAAACTTAGACTCCTGAACAAATGTGTTATTGAAAGTGACCTGGATTTCAGACCTGCAGAATGTGAACATTTTGAAAAGAAATTAATGGGAGCTGCAGGAAATGCAACCTTTCTGGTTTGTGGAAGTTTCAAAATTATTTAAAAACTAAATAATAGTTCATAACTCTTAATAACCTGATGAAGGAACTATGCTCTCTATCTTTAAGTAACACAATTTAGAGATTTTAGCTTGAATTGCGCATGCTCTTGCTAACCCATGTCCCAAACGCATGGCATTGTCTGTAGAGACAGACTCCATGTCCTGTACAAGAGAAAATGGATGTATGACCATCCATTGAAACAGCTTTTGGGCGAGCCTCCTTTCTAGTTTGTCAGAGGTTTTTCTGGGAAGCACACACAGAGATTTGTTGCCTCCTTAGAGCACAAACACCAAGTTTTGAAGAAAATCTGCATTTTGTGCATGAATAAATGCAGACGAAGAGGTAGTGAGAGACACACCTTGATAATTCTCTTCGACAGCAGGTTTGCAAAATTTTATCCCAAAGTTCTCCCTGATGTTTGGGGAACAGCCCCAGATGGCAACATGGCCCATCAAACTGACAATAACCAACACACACCTTGTGAGGACTTGCCTGGAACCTAACACCAAGGGCTGTTCCTGCCTCAGCCTACTCTGCATGGCCCTGGGCAGGCCACTGCCATTAATGTTTGTGAAACTGGTGTATTAATATATACTTTTCACTACTTCAGGTTATCTTTTCCAGCCAGGATTCTCTTTGGCTTCCTAGATTCTCAAGTGAAGGAGATCTGTGTCTCTCAAAACAACAAAAACATATAAGAAAAGGAAAAAAAAAACCAAACCAATAACCCCAAAATAAAATAAAAATAATAAATAAATAAATAAATAAATAGTTTTGATGCCTTAAAACTGTTCTTTAGGAATAAAGCAACTTATCCCACCACATGTCACTTCAGTATGAACAGACAAACAAACAAAAAATAGCTTAAAGCCAAGCTTTTACTTGCATTTTTTTCTGTCACTTGTGAGACTTCCAAATGCTGTGCACACCAGGGGGAAATTCTTTGTCCAATAAACCTTCTTCAGGCAGCATTCCTCTAGTGGACATTAATAATGGAAAAGATATTAACTCTGTCCTGTGCAGCTTTTTATTAAATACACATCTCAGAGCCAAAATGCCTGAACAACCTGAAAACACATCGTGTTTGCTCAGAGTTGTGCTCAAGCGTTCAGTCCCCTGCCTTGCCACTCATGAGCAGAGCACGTTGCAGTGCCTAGCATCCTTCAGGACCTGCTCCAAGCAACTTAAATACAATGGCTAGAAATAAAAAAAAAGGGGGAGCTCTGAAAGAGAGATACAGGCAGAAGGGTGTCATTGAAGGAATGGAGTAGCTTATCAGAGAAGCACAACATGAAAAGCAAGTTAAGCAAGTTATTAAGCAGAAAAGCATTTTTTTAATTCCAATCCATGTCCTTCAATGCTGTTTAGAGATCTGCTCCTTCTGATAAACTTTTCAGTGTACCAAGACTGAGGATTATGAGATACTCAGAGATGAAATGAATGTTTCCATTTTTACATAGAAATAGTAACAACAAACAAAATTGTTGTAACAACAATATGTGTATATGTTTTTCAACAGATGTCCACAAACCCAGAAATGGATCTGATTCCATTTCAATATAGTGTATCATCGCTAGGGGGTTTCAGTCTGTTTGCACTAAGTTAAAATTTGCTGAATTTCAGTGTAATTGGGAAGATGCTTCCTAGTCACGCTGTTTTGTGGGCTGCTCCCTATTCATTCACCTAAGGGATCTGTTGGAGTCTCAGTAAGATTTCTTAGACCAAGAGTTGGACTAAGTGATTCTTGGGGATCCCTTCCAACTCAGCATTTCTGTGATTCTGCAATTCAGTGATATTTCTTATTTTTCTAACATAGCTCCCAGCCCACATTAAGAAAGAGAGAGAAGGCATTAACACAGCTTTCATTGTTTTCCTCCAACTCTCTCCTTGGCCACTTGTCCCCTTTCTGATACACTATCTGGTGATCAGCCTGTAGTTCTGACCAAAGTCAAAAGACTCACTGTTCAGAACTCTTGGCTTTCAAATCTTGCTCTGGAGCTCCTTTCTGAAGGGATGCCTGCAGGATAGCAGACAGTTTCAGGGCTGCATCAGTCCTGAGTGGCTAGTCAACCTTTGAGATGTGCAACTGCAAATATTATTCTGAATGTCCCCTAAGTGTTTCAGTGAGAACACTGAGCTAACACACACCTAGTAGCTGAAATTTCAGTGTTTTGTTGTTATTTTTCTCACTGCTGATACAAATATTTTTCAGTGAAACGTAACTGAATACTGTAGATTTTAGCTTGAATTGCGCATGCTCTTGAACATGAGTTCATGAACAGAGTAAACACTGAATTTGAATGAACCTCTGGCAATCTTGGCAGTGCAACAACTGACACATATGTTAGGTATACCCCCCTAGCAATTGTGAAGAAGTGTTATTTATAGTGCTCCTTTTCTGTTCACAAAACGCACAGCACAAGGCAGACATGAGCTGCTTGCAAACCCCTCCTCTAAACCACAGCTACTTTTTTCTGGAAGAGGCCCACAGCTTTCAACCACTGAAGAAGCTGGCCATGCTAATCTCTGGAAAAATAAACCACTTCAAATAGCCAGGCAGAGATCTACTGATCTCACTAGCTGGGAGAAGCCAAGTCTGTTTCAATGTTTTGTAATTGGAAAGGCATATTCCTAATGGGTCTTCTAAAAACAAACTACAATTAACAGATTTACTGACTGAGTGTACATTTGCCACATGGTTAAGTCACAAGATGATGGAGATAATGTTAAATTGAAATAGTGAAGAAGTGAGAATTGTAATATGACTGTGATTTCAGCACTGTAAGAAGAAATTTACAGATGACATAATGTCGTGGTTTGACCCTGGCTGGATGCCAGGCACCCAGAAAAGCCACTTGCTCACTTCTCTGCTGCAGCTGGACAGAGGAGAGAAAATTTAATGAATGGTTCATGAGCTGAGAAAAGGACCAGGAGAGAGACCTCTCATTAAATACCATCAAGGGCAAAACAGGCTTAACTTAGAGATATGAAGTAAATTTATTAGCAACAAAATCAGAGTAGGATAATGAAAAATAAAATAAGCCCTTAAAAATACCTTCCCCCTACCCCTCCCTACTTCCAGCTCTACCTCCTACCCCAGCAGCACAAGGAGGCTGGGAATGGGGGTTATGGTCTGTTCATCACCCAAGGCTTCTCCCACTGCTCAGGGAGAGGAGTTGTTCCCCTGCTGCACTCTGGGGTTCCTCTCACAGGAGACAGTTCTCTGTGAACCTCTCCAACGGGAGCTCATCTCAGGAGCAGCAGCTCCCTGTGACACCCTGCTGCAGTGTGAGTCCATCCCATGGGAACAGTCCTCCCCAGACTGCTGTGGGTGGGTCACTCCTCCACGGGGTGCAGTCCTCCAAGGACAGGCTGCTCCAGCCTGGGAGCAGGGCCCCTCTCTCCATGGGTCTGCCCCAGGGTCACANTGGGTGGATCCCTGCATCCCCATGGCTCTCCATGGCTGCAGGGGCACAGCTGCCTCCTCACGGGCTGCACCACGGCCTGCAGGGCAATCTCAGCTCTGGCACCTCCTGCCCCTCCTTGTGCACTGACCTCGCTGTCTGCAGGGCTGTTCTCACATGTTCTCACCTTCTCCTCTTTGCTGGCTGGAATTAAAACTGCACCAAAACCTTTGTTTTGATTTCTTTTTAAATATGTTATCACAAGGCATTACCACCATTTCTAATCAGCCCAGGCTTGGCCAGCAGCCTGTCCTTCTTCGGAGCCACGAGGGATTGGCTCTGCTGGATGTTGTGGGAGCTTCTAGCAGCTTCTCACAGAAGCCACCTCTGTGGCCAAAAACCAGTCCGTGCAACACCAATACACATAAAAATGTATTTAAGATACTTCACTAACTCTGTTTCTTAAATTCTCAGGAGCAACAGAACCAAGAGTGTCTGAAGGTATCAAGCAATCCTGCCTAATGTTCCTCACTTTTTTCTGAAACTGTTTTTTTCTCTAGACAGTTTTTCCAACCAGTATTCCATCAAGACTTCCTGCTGTGTTAAATGTGTCTCATCCTGAGATGCACACTCTGGTAGTACGTAGGGAAGAAATGCCACCACTCCACTAAATAAAAAGTCATCAAAGGGGTTGACATGTCTTCGACAAAATGTCAAAATTAATTGCTGCACAGCAGGGAAGGTCTTAGAAACACTGAAAGTTCCTACTATCACTTAAGTATAAGCAAGAAAACAGGCATTTATGACATGGTATTCTTAATACTCTTTTATGAGGATTTTCACCTATAAGAAAGAAAAAGACACAAAAATAACAGCTGAGGGAACAAATGCTCCTCAAAAATTATTTGCTATTACTTCCTAATGTGTATAGTCTATATTATTTCAACTATAATGTCTCTGATATCAAGAGTTACCACTTTCCTTTGTATTGAGACCCAGCAGGACCCACATGGCAGAGAACTGCACAGTAAAAGGTGATTGAGCTGTTCGAAGCTATGGCCTCTGACCAAAGAAAGGAGCTCTTTCATGTTATGAAAACTAATTTTCTTTCTTTTTTCCTTCAGGGAAAACCTGCTTTTCTTACTCGATATTAAATAAGAAGATAATTACAACAAAAAAATTTTGGACGTATCATGCACTTCCATTTTGGGAGAGGGATGTGTACATAGATTCAATGAGCCAGCAACCACCCTTCCACAGACTTCTGTAAAGTTAATTTGGTTTGAAAACTAAGGGGTGTTTTTCTGAAAAAATCAGACTTTTTTTTTCACCTATGACACCTAATGTAGTGATGTTTTGATTATAGAAGGAAATGAGACAGAAGTAGAAGAGAAAATAGGAACACCTTGAACCACTGGGAGTTAGGGGATTTTTTCTGCTAGGATAAGCAACAGATACATTACTGTGGTGTTGCTAACAGCTGGCACAATACAAACCACTCTCTGTGTTCTGTATACTCAGCAAGTGCCAAACAAAGGGGCATCTATTCTGCAAATAGCACTGAGCAAAGTCAGCAGCAGGTAACACACTCTCCTACTAGGATGACATGGGCTGTTTTCAGAAATACACAGTAAAAAGGACTCCCAAGACAAAAGCAGAAATCAGAATTATATTTGGATCCACCTTTCCATTTTCAGAACTCTTTTTTATGGATTTATGCTGCAGAAATCTGATGTTATCTGGATCATGACTGTTTTTGCAGGACTTGCATACCTGTGTTCTGTTGTGGGCTCTGACTTGCTGCTGTGCTTTTACTGACAGAAGAGCTGCAATTGCTTTGAGAGAAAAGCCTCTGGCCTCCATCTGAACATGATCACTTCCTCACTTTTGTCTCAGCATTTCCACATCCCTAGCATAAAAAATACACGAGGACAACAGCTCCAAATAGATGATTCTAGCCCTGTGAATGTATCTACATACAAAAGAGAGATACACATAGATATTTACATGCACATGTAACCAGAGGTTTCTTGGACTCCCATTTTTTAATGCTTCAGGTTCACTTGCTGTATTTCTAGTAAAATAAATTGAACATGAGAGCCAAGAAACAACTTAAAAAAATATCTCTTTCCTTCATTTTTTTCTGATTGATGAAAATAGATATACAGAAAACAGATATAGGTACATATACCCAGATAAGAGATACACCAAATGTGAGGACATGGCCATTGCTGACATGCTCTCAGTATGAGCAGGAACAGCACCATAAAGCTATTGGGATAGTGTTTTTTTTTAAAGATTAGTGGTGAAAAGCAGCCTGACATTTGCTCTGGGATCTTGATTGAAAAAGACAGTGGTGTCTGAACAAAGGAATCAACTTGCCAAAAGTGATGTTTTCCAGGAGATTTGGGGATGTTTCAGGGGGAGTCGCCCTAATGATACCTGTGGGTGCAACCCATCTGTCTGCTCAGAAATTACTAACAGGTTGGAGGAGAAAAATCCAATATTTTTGGGTGCTGATCAGTTTTTTGTATCACTCAGAAAGAAACTAAAGTATGCTATAGGCTTGCTAATCAAGTAACCTTAGAGAGCAGGATAAAATAATTAAATAGTCTTCTACAGTGGTATAAGATAATATTCCTGTGATCAGTCAGAGGGAATAACAAGAAGAAAAACAGATAAGGAGGGACCAGTCACTACCTTTTGCAATGGGCACAGCCCACTAGTCAGATGAGATGAGTTTTCCTTGTTAAGTACAACCATGAGAACATATTTTGCTGTTTTATCTTTTCCTATCTCTGCAAATCTGTGCTGACAACTGACCACGAACCTCACGTGATGAGAAAAACCGTGAGCTGTGTGACGTGTGTCTGCGTGATGCTGCCTTCCTCGGGGAGCCAACGTCCATGGATTTACACACGCCCCATGGGGGCGTCCGTATCACACGGGATTTGTGTCAGGAAGATGCCTGTGGGCCTTGGCAAGGAGCAGGGGAGACAGGGGCTCCCGGGGGAGCAACAGCAAGGTCGGTGCTGACACTCAGCAGAGCAGGAGTTCACCCTGCATCACCCCTGAGCAGCATGGGGGATACACATTGCTATATCCCCATCAGTGGCACTGATTAAAAGGGCATGTTGCTTGTAATCCAGATCTGTTTACAGTTTCGTGATAGTCATTCAGGTCAGGGGTTGTAATTAAAAAATTAGGAAGAATAAACCTACCACTTTCCAGAACAAAACTGCTCTTCTAACGCTCATTAGGCTCATTTGTGCAGCAAAATATCCCCAGGGGACAATTCTGCACTTATAAAATAAACATTTTCCACACGTGTGGTTAAGGACCCTCATAAAATATGTAGTCAAGGCATTTCTGCTCCATGTATGCCTGGCTCCCTGGCATGAAAGTACTCGCAGTGGATTGAATGCAATGGTGGAAAGAGAAGAAAATGAGATAATAAAAAATCTCTGGATTAAAGACAGAGATTGGCAGGGAACACGACAGCCCATTACTCTTCTATTAGTATGTGTTTCCACTGGGAACCAGGTTCTGAGAAGAATACAGGTTGTTGTCTCCAATTTGTAATTCAGAGGAGAGCAAATCTCAGCAGACCATTACTTAAAATTTCTCATTCTTTTGACTCTCTATAGAAACCAGAATAGAAACAGTTTATTATCTTTTTGAGTTTCTCCCCACAAGTGCTGCCTCTTCTGCAGGTTCTGAAGGATTTTCCCTAGAGCAAAACTCCTTCAGCACACATCACATTCCTCAGTTTTGGAATGCCTTTCCCTGACCTGTTCTGTGGGTTGTGTTTTGTGGGAGAACAAAGCCAAAGCAAGCAGGAGTCAGCCTGCTGGCATTTTATAAAAATCAATGCCACCTGTCAACAGAACTGTCTTGGACTGACAGCAGGAATATCAGTGAGAACAGCTCACAGCTTCATCAAGTCTAAAGTGCTGCTTCTTCAGGGCTGCAGGGAAGAACTCTCCCATTTTATCATACAGCACTTCTAATTACTTATACCCTCCTTTACATATCTGTGGCACACCAATTTATTAGACAATTACATTTATTATGAGTTCAAATGTGATGAACCTATATCGTCCTTCAAAGAACTTGGTTTTATTCTGCATTTTGGCTGTGTGAGTAATGTGAAACTGAAACAACAGGGTGATATTAAATAATAGATACATCATATTTAGGCTGCGTGAATAATTTATTTTTATGTCTTGTAAGAGGCAGTGTCCTCCCTAGCTCTATAATGGATGTCTAGATTGAAGAAACAGTTTGTTCAACCTAAAACTGAGTACTTTTTTTCAGTTTTAAGGTGGAATTTTCAAAATTAATTTAGATATCTCAGGAAGAAAAAAAATCAAAGTGACCTTATTTGACAATGATGGAATAAATGTTCTGGCTTTTATAACACTTCTGCTCATATTTTAATGTACAATTTGAATTTAATTCAGAAACACATTTAAAACTTAAATAGTTCTGAAATTGAAATTTTTACTGACTTGTGAAGAAAACATTTTTCCAAAACACTGCTCCCACTGCAGCCTCACTGCTTGCCCCTTTGTGAGCCACAGCATACCTGATATAAAAGTCTTGGCCAAACCAGTATTTTATTTTATGGTACAACTTAAATTTTTTCCAAATAGTGCCAAAGACTGTGTCCCACCACAGAGTGCTCCCTTAAGAGGATTCCACAGCCAGGTGAAACCATTACCTTTTACAGTAAAAGCAAAAGCATTTTTGACCTTACAATCTGTATCAATTTTTATTATTAACTATAGGGTAATGTTATAAAGTGCATAGCAAAATACATCACCAGCATGGAGATGGTGTCTTCCTTTATGAAAAATGCAATTTTTTTTTTAATCAAAAAGTTTTAAAAAACCAGCAAGATTGCAGAGGGATAAAGCCACTTACAAGAATCCCAGCTGAGACATTAGCCAAAAAAGCTTTTTCTTTTCCAGTGATTGCTTCCTTAAGCACAAAGTGAACAACCTCCCTTTTTTCTTTTTAACACAGTTCAAAATACTTTGCCTATCTTTTCCTACTTTTCATTCTTTCTTTTGAGATGACACAACATGAGAAATACAAGCTGAATTTGCAGTTTAGCCTATCTGAATTTCCATTTTTGGTTAATAGAGTGCTCAATCAAAACAGACTTAAACAATCATCCTCTTCTGTCAGAAAGGATTGTTTGTGGTCTCTTTCCTATTTATTTTTATTTTCTTTCTAAGCTGAAACATGCATGATTAATTAGCCATATCTTCTTGCTAATGCTCATGTAGGAGAGGCTGATACAGGGGCCTGCTCAGAACACTTAGGGCCAGGCTTTCTGCTCTGCTTTCTGAAACATTCCTAGAAGATGCTTTGGAACAAGTAATTAGATCAATTCCATAAGATCTAGCACAACAGACCTCTACCATTCCAGCTGTACAGCAAATTACACAAAGAATGCCAACTAAGGATGCCAATGTTACTTAAAGCCATTTGAACAAATCATGATAATACTTTTAGCTACCTGAGCACAAAACTCATGTATGTATATATGTATATGTGTTGAAAGCATTTATGCAGTGGATGGGTTTCTAAGTGCTTCTAAAAGCTGATATTCCTCAGTTTTTGCCTTACAAAAATGCTTTAAAGTCTTTTAATAAGTAATTAAAATATGTTTTAGTACCTATAGAATGCTTTAGAGGAGGAGTTTGCTTTTGATCAAGCTGAAACAAAATGCAGCACTCCCATAGGGCAGGCATTTCACCCTCTCACTTTTATTAGTATCTGTCTCTACTGTTGATTAGAGCAGATGGAGTTCAAGATCCCAGTTCACAAAAACAATAAAGCTGTCTGAGTAAGAAAGAGATAAAGAAGGAGGACTCAGGACCATGGGACTAAAACACACCTGCTGTAGCTGAACTAATATTGAGGAAAGCTGAACATATTCTTTAGTTCTTTCCTTCTGTGAATATTACATTCATATATATTACGTACATATCTCATTTTGCATTGGCTTGTCTTTCTTTAGTTTCTCGTTGCAGAATGCCTGTGATGCCAAGCAATGCCTGCAGGATTTGGCACTTTGCTGGGAAAAATAAAAAAAAAGACAAAGTGATTAGAGATAAAAAATACCTGTGTAAATGTGCTAGTTCCCTAGTTATGGTTAAAATCATTTCTATTCATTTAGTGCCTCGGGCTTCGCTCATGTATGCAACTTTCATATGCATGGACTGAAATTGCCTTAACAGAGAAAAAGAGATAATGTAATATGTCATATTTACATTCTTCTTATTCTGTACAGAGGCAGCTTTGCCAACCCACCAAATGGAGTCCTTCGATATGCCTGTCTTCTAGACAGATGGAACTGTTAGAATATCACGACTCTAAAATGGCTTGATTATTAGATTCAAATAATGTTGCCAGAGATCATATTCAAAGAGAGGAAAGCAGCATACAGATGCTAATGCCCTGCCTTTCTCAAGCTTTTACTGTAAGGAAGCCATCTCATTTGTTTACCTATGAAGGTTGAATCAATATTAGATTTGAAAAGCAAGATGAATATTAATAATAGGAAAGGAACAGAATACCATCCATGCAGTAGCTGCTCTGTGAAGCTTGCTGCTGTGAGAAGACCTCATTTTGCCTTCCTAATCCTAATTGTCAGAAGTGCTTTTGCTCATAGCCAGGCTTATAAGCCAAAGCCAAAGTGATGTGATGTGATGTGGGCTAAAACTGGGGTGCCCCATGACATCCCAGCCTCTCCTTGTCTGCCCTGGCTTGTATTGCCAAAAACCCAAGTAGCTGTGTGGGCTTGCACAGCCTCAGAGACCTGTGTGAGGCTGAAGAGACCCCAGTGAGGACCCTTTAAAGAGGAATCCCATGAATAAGCCAAGTCCCAGCCCCTGAGAGCCTGGCCAAGCACACTGGAAAGGATGCACCACTGAGTAGCAAGACAAAAAAATCTCCTTCAGGCTCACGAACTGGGGACAACCTCTCTGCATCCCAGCAAGGAAGGAGAAGAGAACCCTACCACCAAACCTGGTAGGCTTCTCTGTCCATGGGTCTGCAGGCTCCTGCCTCCATAGGTCTGCGGGTCCCTGCAGAGAGCCTGCTCCAGCATGGGATACCTGGATATCTGCTCCAACACGGGTTTCCATGGGCTGCAGGGGTGCAGTTGCCTCACCATGGCCTTTACCACAGCATGCAGGGGAATCTCAGCTCCAGCATCTGGAGCACCTCCTCACCCTCTTTCTCCACTGACCTTGGTGTCTGCAGGGCTGTTCCTCTCATGGTATCAGTCCACTCTTCTCTTACACAATTACATCTGTGCAATAACTCCTTTTCTTTCTTAAATATGTTATCACCAGGCATAGCATCACTGATGGGCTTGGATTTGGTCAGCAGTGAGACCGTCTTGGAGCCTCCAGGGATTGGCTCTGTTGGACATGGGGGAAGCTCCTGGGAAGTTCTCACAGAAGCCAGCCCTGTAGCCCCCTCACTACAAGAGCCAACCAAACCCAATACACTTAGATTCAGAGCTCCTAAAGTTCCAGAAGCATCATCTCAGTTGCAGCAAGGAGTGCCTGTCTGTAGCTAGTGCCTGGAAGAGCTTTAGAAATGCAGCACTTTTTCTGAATTCATATTTGGAAATGCGGGCTGGGATAGGGGGGGTGGGGAGACAATAAAATTAAAAGAGAGAAAATTTTATGAAAAAAGTAAGCAGTTTGGTGCTCCATAGTAAAAGACATTGACATATTGGAGAAAATCACAGAATCACAGAATATGCTGAGTTGGAAGAGCCCCAGTCATTGAGTCCAACTCCTGGCCCTGTGCAGGACACGCCAAGAATCACACCACATGCCTGAGAGTTATGGCCACCCAAATCATCAGGGTCCTGGGACACACACATAAACAGTGACATTTCAGTCTGTTTTAAAAGGGAATTCTAAATAGAGATTTTGCTGCTCTCTTCAGCTGTTTAAGTGGAAATCATACAGAAGATGAATTCATACTTCTCTCAGACCTGCACAGTAAAAGAGGAAACAAGATCAAGTTGAAGAAAAGGAAAGACCAACTTCATTCAAGAAAAAAGGTTTCACCACAACAGTGGCCAAGAACAGGAACAGGTATCCAGAACTTGTGGAATCTTCATCCTTGGAAGCATCCAAGGACAGACTGAACACCCTGACCCAGGGTGTCTGGGTGTCTGAGCAGGGGCTTGGGGAGAATAGCATCCCATTCAACCTATACGATTCTGTGATTCTAAAAAATATAATAAAAGGTTCACTTTTTGCCTATTATATCCTCATACCCAGCAAAATACATCTGTAATATAAACACAACATTAGGTAAATCGGCTTCTCCAGTTTCTCTACTGGTTTTTCAACAACAATAGATCTTAAACGCTGTTTTTCTCTGGAAGATCATGAATCAGTGTCCTTGAAAATAACCTATCCATTTTGTCAACAAACCTTAGTCCATCTGGTTTATGCTAGATACACTCATTTTATTAAATTTAGGTTTGGACACGCTATCTATCCAGCAACACAGAAAAACATTGCTAAAGACAATTGGTCCAGTCTGATCTCTCTGTGCTGTGTAAGGGCAGAACTTCACTGGAGTCAAATGAATTTATGTTGGCATAATAGTGGTTCCTGGGGGAGTAGAATGGATCTTGGCTGCCCAAGGCTGTTTGACAATAGAAGAGAGCAGTTCAGCAAAAGCTAATGGGTTTATAGTGCTTACTTCTATAGTCCCTGGGAAGGCAGAATACTTCTGCAATTAAAAATTTCATGCCTAGCTACATTGGGTCAACAGCACAAAATCACTTCTGGCAGAAGAAAGATCTGTTCACCAGGTGCTGATGGGAATTACTGTCATATGTGGACAAAGCATTCAGTGTGTTTGGTGTAGGGTTATAGCAGCAAACAAAGGCTCAGGAAACAATCTAGAATTCATCTATCTTTATTTTATTTTTGTTTTTATGTCTCTACTAGTGTGAATTAGCTCTGCTCCCATCTGAGCTGATGAAAATGTTGAAATGAAACACCTGAAACCAGCACACTGATCTTAGAGGAGGCCACAGAATGAAAACTGTGGAGGCTTGTTCGCTTTTGTGGATGAAGTTTAATAACGAATCTGCTTGCAGTCTACTGATGAATTGCTTTGCTTAAGATGAAGAGAAGGATTGCTTGTGTTTTGTTCTGGGGGCAAGCAACAGGAGATATTAAGAACATCAGCATGTGACACACTTCTTGATTGGTGTGTGTTTTCTGAAAACATTAAGTCTCGTCTTAGCCTGTGCACTCATTATACTCATTATAAATCTAATCAACACACTAGAATCAATGAGAGGAAAGATAATTTAAGGAGATTACAAGAAAATTCTGGTAAATGAGAGCTGAAGCAGTTCTCTTCCAAGGTGATACAGACAAAAAAAGTTTAAGATCAGAGCATCAGTAGTATGCATACGACCTCAAGAAAGCAGCAGAAAATGCTTTTATTGTAGCAAATAAAAGAACTTTACCATTTATTAAGACTTCGCCTCAAGTTTAACGTCTTCTATCAATTTATGTTCCAGCAATACACTGCTTTAAAACTTCTGTAAGCCTTCACAAAGAAGACATGAATAATGACTTGAGAAAATACAGATGCAAATAGCCAATCTGAAGATTTGTAAAAGCTTATTTGGAAGAGGGAAGAGAGAAGATTGCCTCCATGAATATTAACCTTTGAAAAAAATTTGCATTTCTTGAACTAAATCAGCTGAAGTTTTTTGTGTGTTTAAGAAAATAATCTGAGCCCAGTCTTTTTAAGGTGCGTGATTTTTCAAGCACACTGAGACAATTACATTCTATAATTTAAATTACAGAAAGTCCTTTCTGGTTGAGCAACAGCTTTCAGTCTGAATATCATTGTTGATAAAATAGACTTTTATACAATTCAAGGTGGGTTTTTGTTATGTCCAAAACTAGCTCAAGTCATTACTGAGTGCTGAACATTGAATCATTACAGTATATAGAAAATATACATAAATGTATACTTATATGTTTTTTCTACTTCTGGCAGAAGTTCTGGAACTTTCTTTCTGTGTTTAAACTGAGTTTTCTGTTACTGCCTCACATCACACCTGATATTTTTTCTGAGTCCATGTTCCTTCAACTTTCAGTCTCTGAGAAGAGATTAATCACCACCATGTGTGAGAGGGAGGCAAACGGAGGGTGTCAGGCCCATGTAATTCTGCCTTGTTTTTGCCCCTTATCCCACAAGAGGCTGGTTTCAGGGCAAGAGAAAGGGTAGGAGGCATTTTAGATCCCTTTCTGTATTCCAGATGTTAATATGTTGCATGGGTGCAGACGGGGAACATGACTTGCATTCCTTTGCCAGTGGCACATGCCTCTGTCACAGCACCATCCCAAGGCAGCTGGAGCTGGCAGGATGTGTGGCAGGGACACTGGCTTTGCTGCTGGTGGTCTGTTTGTTGCTATGCTCTTCAGATGAAATCACCTCCTGCCCCCTTAAATTTTGGTCTTATCTACACGTGAACAGTAGATAAGTTATTAAAGTTCTAGTTAACTTTGCTCAAAACAATCCAGCTGTAAGTAAAAGATGAATGGCAACATTTGCATAGAACACCTCAGACTTTTTAACAATAAGTTTTAGAAAAACAATAGCACCTTTGAAGTAATTCTTGAGTGCTATTAACAATGCACAGGGAAGTGCAAGAGCAATTAAAGTACGGATCGATTTGAGACTGAGTAATGCAACAACATGTGCTGCTGACAATGCCAGAGAGCCATGGAGAACTCAGAAATTATCATGTTTTCTATCTCCATAAAAAAAGAACCAAGACAGCCCTTACTTCCAATAATAATAGGAAATTTACTGACATCAAGAGCTAATACGGGATTAGTGACCAACATATGACCAACCACCCACCAAAGCTCCTCTCCATACCAAATGATGTAGCAGGTGAAAATCGGCCTTTGAGGCTATGCAGAGCCCTCCAGAGCTCTCCATTGTAACAGTCTGGTATTAGCCATCAGACTCTCAGCTGAACATTTCATCTAAAAGGTCCTTTTACAGGCAGAAGGAGGGCAGAAATTGTGATGAAAACTATATGACCATTCCTGACAGCTGGTTTGCCCTTCTGAGAATTGAGACAGCTTTTCCCATGGGATTTGGCTAGAGACTGTACATGGCAAGTATATCCCTTCTCTCAGCCCAAAAAATATCTGCTCAGGTTCACCAGAGCTGAGCAGCTTCAGTCAACAGAGGTTACGCCATATGAAGTGTGGCATTGCAATTTAAGATTAGATATAATGCACAGCCAAATGGGAGCCAGTTGCAGCTGTATGGCATTCTCTACCTGGGTGAGTGGTGCTCTGCACCTCACAGAGGGCGCCTGAGGACAGGGAGTGCCTGCAGCAGATACTGCAGCAGCTTTGCCTTCCTGCATCCTAACCTGCTGTCCCTGACTCCCAGCGCCTGTTCTGACAGACTGCCTGGAGGGAGCTGATCTCCATCCTGTGGCACAGCAGGAAAAGGCACAGCCGGCAGCAGTGGGAAGTCCTGCAGCTGCCTCCACAGGGTGCTGTGCTCTGTTGTGCACACCCTGCCTCCCAGCACAGCCCAGCCGCTCGAGCTCATGGTTATTGGTGTTTGGGTTGGAACTCAGGCTTGGAGCCCAAGGTTTCCTCCATCAACTATCCTCAGTTTTCTAAAAAGCAAAGATGGCCTCTGAGCTTGCACCAGTCCAGAAAAAGTTTCAGCTTCATGATAGGTTTTTTTCTTCCCAAGTTACACAGTCCTGGGATTTGAGAGGTGCTGATGTTTTCTATTCAGCTGATGTATTGTATTAGCCTGCTCTGTGAATGCCACTATAATTAGAAACAAACCTACACAACTTTTAAAATAAGACACTAATTGTTGTATTTATTCCCCAGTGAAGGCATATTCTGGCACTATTAATTGTACTTAGTCACAATCTGTTCATCATCTAATTGTTTTCCACAGAGCTGAAGAAACCAAATATTTACCCACATGAATTTATTAATATCTACTCATGAATCATAACTGCTCTACAACGATTTCTTTCTAAAGGCAAGAAAAAAAATGCAGAAAATGAGATGTACAAGACTGAACAGAGTTTGGCTGTCAGGGCTTTCTGGGGACCAGGAGATATGGGGGCCTCTCTGGAAGCCCAGAGAGGGCTCATCCCACACCCTGTCCAGGACTGGGACAGCCCCATCCCTGGGCAACATTTTGGGTGCTGCAGTCATAGGGGAAGGGACTCATGCCTCACCATCTGAGCACCACTGCAGCTGTGGGGGTCTCTCAGCCTCTGGGTCCAAGAAATTCTGAGGATGCAATCCTGGCCTCAGCTGGCATCTCTTCCAGACCTTGCTTTGGCTTGTCTGTGCTCTTAGGATGATGTTTCTACTGCATTTAACTTCAAGGCAGATTAATCTTTTAACTGCTGTAGCAACACCTGCTCTACACCCAGCATGAATTGAACACATGAGCTGACCCTGCACCGATCAACCAGAAGGACTAATTGACTTTTCCAGCATGTCCCAGAAGAAATGTACCAAAAATACTTCTCTGATAATATACCAGGTATTTTCAAACCCTAAAGGCAGAGTCCTCAAGTGCCCCAGAGAACTACCTTTGCTGCAAAGGTGTGAGGTGGGCTGTTGGCTCACATTAACTCTTGGTTTTTTCCAGACAGATTTGCCCCTTTACAATGTAGATTTATTGTGATCATAGATGTGGTGAATTATTTGATCGTCTTGTAGGGAGAAAATGTCAGACTTTTCTTTAAGTGGAAAGGGACATTTTACTTTTAACACATTGTAAAATATGTGAAAACAACATGTGCTTGGTCAAGTTCTATTTTTCAAAGAATTTTAAGAGTCAATTTCATGTTAAGAATTACAGGGAGTTTTATAACTTTCATGTTGAAAATAATGCAAACTCTCTACCTGAACAGCAGTCAAATTTAAAGACTGAAAATTGGTACAATAGGCAACTGTAGGACAAACGCATCAAAGCACATACAGGAACTGGGGTTCTACTGCACATTTCATAGGAGAATATAAATGTCCTCTGTGATCTTAAATTTGGTAGTTTGAGGTCTCCCTTTTCCCCTTGGAAGTTATACAGCTGTGAATGCTCTAGAATATATAGCAAGGATAGATATGTAAATATTCTTCTCCAGAAAACATCTTCCCCTTTGTTCTGATGTTTGATAGCCAAAATTAGAGATCCAAACTTGCCTAGGAATATTTTTTCAAAAAATCAAAGTCAAAGTGAAGTTTATCTTGTTAAATTACTTAAAATACCAAGTACTAGAAAGTTGAATGTGCATATTTGAGGAGTTCAGTAGTTGAAGTACCTTGGTTGGGAAGCTTGAAAATATGAAGAATTGTAGTTTTAAGTCTGATGAACTCTGATACTCACTGATAGCGACTGCCTCCCCAGAATCAGATGAAATCCAGAACGCAAATTTATATTTGTAAAGACTGTGGACCTCATTAACAACATCTTCCCCAAGATACTGTCTCAAAGTAGCACTAAATACACTGAAATACTGTTTTCTTTTACCACCAGCTGTGGCTCGCTGTGTAGGATGTCTGGATACAACTGCTACCATACTACACTTGATGACAAGGATGTATCACCAAAATAAAATCTCCTGGCAGTAAAAGCTCACTGTAACAATAAAAATCTCAACAAGCAATATCCTTATTAAAAAAAAAAAAAAAAGTACACAGATGACTTTGGGGATAATTTGGAAGATGCTGGTATATCCAAATGATTACATAACCAGTCTACTTATTTTTGGTGTATATTCCTTGCTATAAGAGTATAAATCAGTGTCCACAACTAGTATCCCTCAAGGGAGAGTTTGAACCACCTTGATTGAAGACGGAAAGGAATATGTCATGGCCAAAATCCAGTATCCTTTCTCTGGGCCCCACTTTCCCAGCCACAGGAGAAGAGTATGGAAACCAAAATCGCTTCAAGACTCTTTCTGATCACCATCCCTGGATGTGCTTAAAAAAAGACTGGATGTGGCCCTCAGTGCCATGGTTTAGTTGAGGTGCTAGGAATGGGTTGGACTCGATGATCTTGAAGGTCTCTTCCAAACTAGTGATTCTGTGATTCTGTGAACTCTATGATTCCATGAATATGCTACAATAGTGATTTAAAGCTAATCAAACTACATTATCTGCGAGTTTATTTTTATATTTTAGTGTACAGCTGTAGAAAAACAAATCAATTTACCCCCACACAATACAAAGATGATTATTAGGTGTAACTACAGGTATTTATGAATATGAACTATAGCACATTAACGAATACTGAGGGGAAATAATCAAAGCCAAGCAATTAGCAGTTATAGAAACATCCTGTTTTACATTTAGGCTGTAACAATTCATACAACACTTTTCCATGCTGCATAGTAAAAGGCAGTATTATTCAACTGGCATGCAATCACAAATCAACACTATGGGGTTTCTGTTTAGGTTTGGTCATTTCCTGCTGTATACTCCCACAGTACCAGTTCATCTCCCAACATTTTGTGAGTCCATCTCCCAGAGAATACTGATTTCTGGGGACAATTACAGTCATAGACCTCAGCCTCTCATCTTTGGAGAGGGGCTGTCAGAAGGTGCCTATTCCATTTCAAAGACCATGCTCAGAGCAGATATAATGAATTTATACTAGATGCGCTACTTGGATGACACTCAGGCAACAGGAATCCCATTCTGACATTTCCTCAACCACCTTGTGCCCCCATCTTCCCTTCTTCCCGCTCTAGATAATCATAATGCAGAATGTTGTGAAGTCAAATTGTTTAAGCTATAAACGATGCTGTATTACCTCCTGGAAAAAAGCTTTTTTCCCAATTCCTTAGAATTACAATGGAAAGGTAAGGCAAAAAATCCTTTCTTCCTCCAGGAATGAAAATAACAACCCATTGAAAAGTCTCACAAAAACTCTTCTTAAACAATTTTCTTTACACTCCACACTCTGAGGATCCCACATGGTGTCTATTTATATGTGGGGAAATCTACATGCCTGAAAAAAAAAAGAAGATTCTGGATTAGACATTGTCATTTACAATAAACACTGTGATCACCCTGGACATTATACTGGACTCTCTTTTCTACCTCTATTTTCCCACTCTTTGTCGTCAGCATTTATTTTTATATTAACTCCTACAAATAAGCATTTAGTGTCACTTTGTTCGGGCTGTTATCTGAAAATACAAAACTGGCCATGAATTTTGCTGAAAGCTGATCTACTTAAGCAAAGAATTTATCCCACACCATTTTCTTAAGCTTTTGTGATAAGAAGATATGAATGAATTGCAAATCTATGCATTCTGAAGGTTTCCTAGAACTACTTTATAGGGAGCACAGAACAGGAGCATAACAAATTCTTCTCCCCATTCTTGAAGTTTTGGTTGTCATCAAACATTTTATTAATGGTCAAGCCCATCAGGAGTTTCAGCTCTGCATTTTGTTACGTGAACTATGTTCCTAATGTGCTGAAGACGCAGATTTTGGCATTTGGCAGAGTACTCCTGCTCAGTCCCTTCCTCTGCCTGCAGGGATGTAGATGTGCATCTTCTCTCAAGGTGCTCCTGGGTGGCTGCAGGAGAAATGAGGAGCTATCAGGCCCTCCTCTTCGAGTTTGCCCTTGTGTAAGTATCTCAGTGGTGAATAAAGCAACACATGGAATCAAATTCCATACATGCTCATCCCGGAAAGCCTCTCCCCTGTCCTGACTGAAAATGACGCTGTCTCAGGCCATTTTTCGGCCTGTCAGTGAGGGCAGTCACTGCAGTACTGGGTGATCAGTGATCAGGCGTCCTTTACTTAACCCAGGAAAGCCTCTTAACCAGGAGTCACTGCTTTTCTGCCACTGTCTTATTTGGAGAAAGGCTTTCCCAACCTGTCTTTCTCCTGAGTTTGGTCTATGTAATGAAGTATAACTTCTTTTACCATGTACCACTGGGATGCCAGTTCTATCAGTGCTATATATTTCACCCTGAACTTCTAGATTGTTTCTCTCACTGAACTCGTTCATATAAAGGTTGAACTCATCAACTGCTGTCATGCCATTAGTGTTCCTGTTCTACTTTTTCTCTCTGCTGCTCTATTCCCCTGCAAGGTAATAATTATAGAAGCATCTCCTTCTGTAAGTCCCAATCTAGAAGGGCTTTCTTGCTGAAGATGGTCCTGTTTTCATGGAGAATCTTGTGCCTCACCAGAATAAAATTTTCACTGTCCCAGACTCAGGAGAAAATGAAGTGGATGAAGACCTGTTTCAGAATATTTTCAGATCATGAAGTTTGCAATGCAAGTCCCACAGATGGTAAATCAGGCCTTTCAATATAAGTGTTTCTTTTATTTATTTTAAATGCAGTTGAATTTGCTGCTTTGCAAATTCTTTTTAAATAAATCTTCTAAAAAACTCAAGCTGGAACTTGGTCAGTGTCTAATAATCTGGAAAATTGTTGGTTCAGAACCAATTGCTCTGTGCACACTGGTGAAGCAGATGCTTGGCAAGGCTGCTGAAAGAGAGGCAAGATGCCAGTTCATAGCAAAGACAAAGGCTCTCCAAGTGCATGTTTGACTTCTTTGGAGTAAAATACATTTTATTGTCACACTTCCCAAGACATGTACAAATGGGTTCACAGACCTCCCAGGTTTCTCCTTTATGCTGATATTTAACCTATATAAACACATTGTATTGAAGGGATTGCTTTTTATTTCTTATTCTTAAAAATTCTACAAAGATGCTTGTTTTCCCACTCACTTAAGTAGTTCTGTCTAATTTTACTTTCACTGAAGTTGCCCACATAGACCTGATATCTCAGAAAAGGATGTGTGGGAAAGTTACAAATTTTTGGCACTGATACTAGAGAAATCTGAACTTGGTCTGAAGTCAGCATGGGGGAGAGGAAGGAGGTGAAAGCAGGTTCATACAGATGATTGAGATTCAGGATATGATGGTTTTGCTCTGTTTAACCACAAATTAAAGTACTCTGACTTGAAGTACTTTTCCTCATCATCTTTATCCCCATTTACGCATGATATTAATTCTATTAATCGTCCCATATGAGAAAAAGCAACAAAAAGATACACCAATGAATCACCTGCTATTAGAATAAATGTAAGTTAGGGTGTCAGAGTTGGAACAACTGCTTCCAGCAAGAAGCAAATCCACACATTAGTACCACAGTCACACTCAAGGAATGCAGCCAAGGAGGGGTTGTAAATAATTCCTATTCAGATGTAAACGCATGTTTTACATGAAGCAGGTATTTTAATCACACTTAATTAGGTGAGTTTTTATCTGAATGAGATCTTGCAGTTGGAAAATGGCATTAGCAAGTGATTGATATCCATTATTGATGGATATCTTATTTGATGGAAGCTTATGATATCAGCTTAAGTATGTGCAATTAAAGATCCTGATACAATAGCAGTGCCCTGTCCATGTCTGCAAGTCTTGGCAGGAGTCACTTAAAAGTTAGCTCTCTATTTAAGACTAAGATAAAGCTGTTTCTCATGAGGTCATAACTCACCATTTCCCATGGAAAACTTCAGTGGAAGAGGCTGGGTGCAAAAACATCAACAAAATATATTGTAAAAATACCACAATATTTCAAAGATTTCTTTATTAAAGTATTTTTTCATGTTGTCTTTAAGTTGTTTCTACTGTCTGACAGTAGAAAACAAAACACTCTTGAGAAGTTTCAAAATGCATTAGATTAAAAGGACGCATTCCATTTTTGGTAGCCACATCTGTTTGGAAAATGGATAAAGAAATTCTTTTAATATCACTTCTTTACTCAAGAGTAACCTCTCATAAAAAGTTTATTATTTATTCCTTCAGACTTTATTAAATATAGAGCATGGCTTGCACCCTGCAGGTTACTTACTACCTCTTGTGATTAGAGAGAAATGCCATCATCTTTTAAAAAAAAAATTGATTGGGGGATATAGCCATTGTCATTGTGCTGGAAAAGAGAATTAATCTCGGGTTCCTCAAAACAGAACTGCCCAGAGATAATCCCCCTATGAACTGACTTGACTTTGATTACTGACTTCAGGCAAGCAGACAAATGTAGCTAGAACTGTCTAAGTGCACCTTTGGGAGGTGAGCATGAATGGCCACATTACAAAGGCTTAGGTATTTTTGGACTCTTATGTTACTAAAAAATAAAAAAAGCCCAAACCAAACCCAAAGCCAAACAAACAAACAAAAAAAGCCCAAACAAACAAAAATAACACAAAAACCAAAACCAAAACCAACAAACAAAAAGGAATTAGAAATATAAGCAAAAATTGAGTTAGGTTGTCTAGATATTGCTAAAGTAGCTGATATTTAAGACTGTAGGTAAGTGATGCATCTCTCTAGATCACAGCCAGGCAGCTGTCAAGCCTCTGAATTGTGATGTTGAATGCCTGGCTTTGCCCACCAATTTTCCCAGGATCATTACGTGCCCGCAACTGCTACAACTAATTTTCTAAATGGCATAAGTTTCTCATTCTTACACCAGTTACAAATTTCCTGAAATACCTGTTCTGTAAAACTCTTTAGTGAAGTCACTTATCAATGGCAGTCAAGGTCCCTCAATATCAGACTTTGCTATGAGCAAGTTCCACGCTGTACATTTATCTTTCAGCTTTACTTCATGCCACTGATTTTAGAGTAATGGTGCCCCTTTTCTCCAGACCCAGGTACACCACAGCATCTCTCACCTCACAGCCTCTGCATCGGCCTGAATGCTCAGCAGACTTCTCCCTTTCCCACAGAAAAGTCCTACAGACTTCCCCCTTTCACCCACCTACATCCACAGCTATGAAACGCAGCGTGGCAAGCCCACAGCCCTGGCGTGTCAGGTCAAGGAGAGGCAGGGAAGCACACCAGCAGTGCCACAAGGACTCTGACAACACCACATGTGAGTCACTCTGGTCCTGCTTCCCTCCAGACCACCAGGAGAGAGACCTGTGCCTGGAACATGAGCTGCACACCCCTCTCGGGACCTCTGCGGTCACTAGCTATGACAATAAAAACGGTGCAAAATCCTCCCCTCGTAGACAAAGTGCTTGGGCGTTCCCACACATACTCAAGCCATATTAATCCATGGAATTGTGTTTTGTGGGACCCCCACAAATGAGCTGGCTGAGCCACAGAAGTGGTTGGTGATGTGCTGAGCTTGGAGATGAGGCTTCCTCTGTCTGTCCAAGGCTTCCTCCAAGCTCTGGGTGCTTGCGCTGGCGCTCACAGCAGCTTCTCCAGCACACCTTCAGTCCCTCAGCACTTCCCTGTGCAAGCTAATCTTCCAGGCTGTGTTTACACAGGGTAATTTAGTGATGAAAGAATAGAGGAGAGGATGACAGGACAGGTATTTGAGCTTTTTTTTCCAAATTCTTTGAGGGATTTACAGCTGGTTTAGAGAGGACATATGCTGACGGATATTGAAGAGCTTTAGTAACCACAAATGTGACACCTACTTAATGCACAGATTTTCAGAATTTCTGAGGCATAGGTTAAAATTCATAGTGCTATGACAGCCAGCATCCTTCAGAGGTGCTCTTGAACCAAGTATGAGTCAACACAGTGGTGTCACCTATGAAAAACTGGAATATTTATAAGACACTGATTAACAAAACACAACATGTACATTCATCTGTCTGAGCAATTAATGTGAAAATTGGGGAAGAAAGTAATCAATAATTTCACATGTTTATACATCTCAGTATCCTACTGATAGCATGGAGAAAGTCAGTCCACCCAAGCTGAGAGATAGGGGTACACAGTGGCCTAGAGTAGCAGTGAGAACACTTCCCAAAAGAAATGAAATTGCAATTAATCACTATGATGAATAGCCTGGGGCAATGGCTCATCCTGTGAAGGACCATTTAGAAAATGCTTTTCTTTTCTGTCAATGAAATATTGTCTCATCAGAAAGCACTGATGAATGAGTTATGCTGGACCCATCTCCATAGCAAGATGAATTTGCCTATTCCCAGGGAATGCAACACAGGGCTTAGCGAGCCCATCCATGAACCAGGACACCTCTGCAGCACTTCAGTGCAGACAAGGATGCAAAACAGCAGCTTCTGGCTGGCACAGCTTTAGAAGAGCTGAGCCAGCTGCTCCCTGTGCAGTGAGCTCCAAGAGCCATCAGGTGCAACAAAAACTTGCTCATCTATGAATAAACAAGGGGAGCTCGGGGCTGTAAAACAAAGCAAAGGGTTGTAAACCTGTTTCTAAGCGAGCCAATCATTACAAAATCAGGATCATGTTTTTCAAGAGCATAACAAGGTTTCACAATGGAAATTAGGTCAAATCTATGTTCCTCATCTTAAAGAGAGGTTATCAGGGACCTATTCAGAACATACGTGCCATTGTCATACATTTCAGGAGTAAAGCAAATTTGAAAAATTAGATTGAAATAGGGAAAACATCATGCTTTTAAACACTAAGGAATGTTTCATAAAGATCAGCTGCCATTAAACTCACAGCAAGAAAAGCAGGATGAAATATAACCCACTCATGCCTGCAATCATGGAGAACCTCTTCTAGCTAATTTGAACCAGTCTGGATCCTGTAAATCTACAATAGTTTGAGGCAATCGTTCTCATCTCTCTGAGAAACTCAGATTTCAAAACAAATCAGAGGAAATTGCTAAGAAATGGGAAAGGATGGGGTCTGTGTCTATCTCAGAACAACAATATTGGACAAGTCCTTGCCACTAACACCTGCAGCCCATCTAACTCTGTGATTAACAGTCAGACACTACTGACTTTGGGTACGATTTCACAGCACAAAGTCCTCTTTCTGTTTCTTTTGTAACTTAACAAAATGTTAGCACTTTATTAACGTCAACTGCATTTCCCGGCAAACTTCTAATATTCATTCACCTCTCATGACAGCCCACAGTTGGGTGTTTCTGGGTGTCATTGCCAGGATCCCTGAGCTAAGAAGTAAATAGTGTTTTCCATGTCTGGAAAGACTGACATTTGGAGAACTTAGCATCCTTTTCACTGGAGCTTTGGTAGAGGAGAAGGAGGTGAGACACCTGCCCACTCTTCAAGCATCTATCCCAGCACCTTCTGTCCTTCGCATCCTAACAGCACAGTAGCATCCATAGTGGCATCCCTAAAATGCACTAGATGGGGCAGAGAACATCCAGCCTGTCTTTTCTAGTGATGCAGCAGAATTTTTAGATCCAGTTGAAAATTACAATTTTTTTTCTTTTCACAGACCAGAAGGACAGGTTTACAGTGATAATTAACTGTGCCTCCATAATAATCTCATAAAAAAATCAATTTTTTAGTTCAGTTGCTAACAAAAGGATTTGGATGTAAATTCGAACTCTGAAAGGGGTAGGAATTCTAGAGATATATAAAATGTATATGTGGGTGAGCTGCTTTTGCAGCGGTACCTAAAAGAAGCTGGTATTGAACATTACAAATATTTTCAAATTTTGATGCTAAAAAGAGCCTTCCTCATAGGTTTTATCTAGAAGTGACAACAAAGTTTCTTCCCTAACAAGACAGGCATGGGACCCCAAGCATCCTGTACCAAAGGAGTTCACCTGGACAGGAGAGCAAGGCTCAGTGCTCTAGCCCAGCTTCTGGGGAAGCTGTGCCAACAACAAGGAGCTGTGAAGATGAGTGCTGGCAAAGGCAGAGGCATTGGCAAAATCCGTGTGATTAATGCAAGCCATGCTTGCAAAAACACATAGCAAACCTTAATCTGCATTAATCACATTAAGAAGGGGAATTATTTTGTCTGTCACTGTGATTAGGCTGTGTCAGAAGGAAACTTTTTCCATATTGGCAGTTACTAATATTTACTGAAATGCTTTAGGGCATTATTTAACTCCATTTCACTGTGACTAAGGCCTTCTCTCTTGCTCTTTTCACCCAATTGCCTTCATCATGCTGATAAGGGGGCTTTTGTCCCCATTTGTTGTGGGGCTTGGTTTTTTTTTTTTTACTAGTTATGGAATTTTTAGTGACTTTTTGATTAAACTGAATACCAAGCCTTTCTAGTTTCTGAATTGTTTCACTTTGCTGTAGAAACAGGAAGTAACAATTGTATGCAAGGAATTTTTCACGGTGTCTGTGTTTCTCCAGCTTACTAGGGAGGATCACAGAGCTCTCCAGGATATAAGAATTCTCTTTCACTCAGACAAAAAAAAAAAAANAAAAAAAAAAAAAGACACATTAGATAGTCTTCAGACAAGCCAGTAAAGATTAACATTTGCAGCATCAGCAGGAGTCTGAATCTGGGTCTGGTGCATTTCCATGTTCAGCCCACTCCCACCCTCTCTCTGACTCACCACAATTAAAGCAAAAGATTCTATCTCAAGGGATGTCCTTCTGTAGGGATCTTTGTCTTCAGCCAATCTACATTTTATGATGGAAAAGTGTTTCATACATCATACCTTCAGTTAATTGTAGTATTTCCAGGAAACAATTTTTTTAAAATCCAAAACTACTCTGGGTAGTGGAGACTTTGCATCCAAAGATTCTCTTTAATTTCTTTTTTTAAATTTCAGCACTGATCCATTAACTTATCAGGGATAATGTAGAGCATGTTGCTTCTTGTATAACAGTGCTAATGTATTGCATTTATCAGATTTAGTAATTTTCTGTTTACAGGAAGCCAACATTTACCAGTCATTAGTATTTATCCTTTTCATCCTTTGCAGCAAGGAGTGATCTGTATTTTCTCCAGTGGAGCCACTGAGATTTGTAAGCCATACAGCCTTGAATCTGATATTATTCACAATGGGAGCACTCTTCAAATTAACTTATTGCAGAGAAATGTAAATCAATTATGTTTACAGCTCTCAACAAACAGAATTAAAATGTTCCACCAGTCTGCTTCGAATTCCTAATCATTTTTGTGATTAACCCAGTGTCTGGGATTTGCAAGAGAGTAGGAGATGAATTGGTTTCTCTTCATTATCTGACACAGTTCAGTTATTCCTGAGGTGTCCTAAAAAAACAAGCAGCCAAGCAAATTCCCCTTAAATAGTTATCCATCAAGGAATGGATAGCACCCACTGCCATTCCTCAGGACCACTGTGTAGCATATGTGCAAGTCAGAAGGTCATGCTCTTGAGATGGCAAATGAGGCAAATTCAATCCCAGGCCAAGAACGAGCACACAACCGGCCTGGCAAGGCCAGCCTGCTCATGAACTGTGAGTGAAGGCAAGAGAATTGGGTGCATGATATACACAAGTGCAATTTTTGAAAATAATGAGCAACATCCAAAAATGTGAAGCTCAAAAACCCCACCAAAACATTTTAACACTGTTCTCTGCAGTAGCCATCTCCCATGGATTCCACTTCTTTTGGACCACTACAATAAGAAGCTTTTGATGACCCCTGGGATCTGCCTGCTTTTGCAATCACATTAAAAGCTAATCCCTAACGTGTATGTTTGATTGTCTCCTGGCTCTGAAGAGCCTTTTGGGGCAGGAGAGGTCTGCCTTACACCACCCTAAAGATCCTGCTCCCTGATGGCAGCCATCAGGGGCTGCATCCAGGCTCCCCACCCCCCTCCTGGGGAGAGCAGGGATGTCCTTGGGGACACCTTGTCACTCTCCACAACTACTTGAAAGTAGGTTTAGTGAGGTGGAGGTCAATCTGTTCTCTCAAGTAACAAGCAACAGGATGAGAGGAAATAGCATCAGGTTCCACCTGGGAGGGAGGTTTAGATGAGACACTATGAAAAATTTCTTCATGGACAGTGTTAAGCACTGGAACAACCTGACCAGGGAAGTGGTGGGGTCACCATCCCTGTGAGTATTTAAAGGATGTACAGACGTGGTACTTACAGATATGGTCTTTAAGGTCTTTTCCAACCTAAACTATTCTATGATTCTATGATTCCATTTCTGAAGGACATGTGTCTTTCAGATATGCCAAAAAAAATACCAGGGCTGGAGCATTTTACCTTTTTGTACAGTAGGACATCACCACTCTTAACATTATAATCACTTTTGTCTTCCCCAGCACACGTGCAAAGCAGAAGCTGCCCCGTGAGACAGACAAGAGACTCTGGCAGTCAGAGCACATGACAGCTGCCTAGGTAAGCCTCCACAGAAGTGCATTAATTCAGGAGAATCCAGTGTGCTCATACTGCCCAAGAGCCCAGACAGCTTTCCTGAGATGCAGTGGCTGGGTCAGCTCTGCACAAGACATCAGCCTGAGCTGCCAGGTAGACTGTGCTCACTCCACCTCAGGAGGAATTTGGCCAGCTGGGAGGGAAAGGAGCAGCCTCCCCCCTGAGCAGAGATGAGCCTCCACAGCTGCAGGAGCCCAGCTCCTGCTGCACTCCAGATGGGCAGGCTCCCAGGGGACACTGCAAGCCCCTGCACCAAAGCACAGTTGCACGCAGCAGGAGCATGTACAAAGAGCTTGCTGTGCTCAGCAGGCTTCATCCATCTCTGAATCTCTACAGCTCAGCTCCTTCACATCCTTATGTAAATCTCTGCTCAGTCTAGACTGACAAAATACATACCTCACGCAGAAGCCTGCCTGCACTGATTTCTACAAATCCAGCATTTAGTGGCTTGACACACTGATGAAATATCACATTTTCTATTCCAACCTTATAATCAAAAAGTCAGAATTACAGTAAATGGAATCTTTTCTATCTTCTGTTTTAAAAGGTCTAATTATTTTATTATTCAGTGTATGTACACGCAGATAAGTAATAATTATTCTGAGTATTATTCTGCATAATAGAGCCAGTTAATGCTCAGAGATAATAGCACAGAGACAGCTCATTATACCAATTTGTACAAAAATAACATAATTATTTTCTTCTTCTGAACAAACTTGTTCTGGTGTGATAAGAGCAAGTTTCAATCACTTCTTCATTTGCTGAAAGATTGAATGCTATGCAGCCAGTAAGGTGATTATTATTTTAATGATGAATCATCATGTGCAATGAGGAATTAGCCATCCAAAGCATTTGAAGATAAATTCATTTAAGGCTACATTAAAATAAGGATGCTCCTGAAATTATTGCATATCTGTTTCTAAATAGCCTTCTTACCAGAAATATCACTTAGGAGTTCATCCTGCTAACAGCTGAGAAAACTTAGATGAGCATAGAGAGGCGGAAATGGTGATGTTTCCCAGTCTGCAAGTGTGAGATGCAGAAAACCATTTCAGCCATCAAGTGTTTGCTTTCACCAAGGCTGAACTCACACTCTGAAGCAGGACAATGGCAACACAGAAGGTGGCTTTCCTACAAAAAGACAGCTTTGCTCCCTGATAACCCAGTATCACAGTCTCTGGTGGACCTAGCAGCCTGCTGGCCTCAAAGTCCTATGACAAAGTACGTATTTTATTTTTCCAGCCCTTTTTTCCTTCATCTCCACTGATCCAAGCCCTCTTCATTCAGTTCTTCTTTACCTAACCCCTTACTCCACTTTTACCCTGAAATAAAAAACTCGGGGAAAAGAAGCAGAAAATATAAAACAAAAGAAACCAACCCTTGCCACTCTTGGCTCCTGCCTCTCTTATTCCAGTATCTCCCCCAAAGTCAGCTGTGCCCCAGAGCTGTGTCCTGGGAGCAGGGCATGGCAGGGCTGGGCAGCAAGAAGGAGACTGACCTGCCACCACCTCCTTTTCCTGTGGGATGAGGATGCCAGGGCTAGAGACTCTGGTGAGACAACTTACTTTCAAGAAGGAAAATGAGGGAGGACAAAGGAAGAACTAGAAAAAAATCTCCATGGAAAAGGAAGACTTTAATTTCAAGCTTTTCTGTCTTGCGTCCCTTGGAGTCCGTCCTGCAGTGGAAAAAGAAAATCACCTCTATATTGAATACAATTTCATAACTCACTTCTGCTTTTGATGAAAACTCATTAGTGGTGGGTTGTATTCTGCACCAGCTCTATGCATGTGCTCAAGGAATGGGAAGGTTCCCCTTAACCAAATGAAAAACTGTTCTTGCCTCTAGACAGACATTATGGATCATTGCAGTTTCTGTCTTCAAGCAGAGGAGCTGAGACTGTGAATTTGTCTGCAGCTTTGGGTTTGTTCTATGCCAGCTGTGTGAGGGTGAGCCACGAGCAACGCTGCTCCTCGACCACGACCTGTGCTGCTCCAACTGGAAACTCGGGCTGGTGCTCAGGCCAAAATGCTGACAGATCTCCTTCTTTAACACAAGCACTTGGAGCCTGGCTCCACAGACACAGGTGAACCTTGCCACCTACTCCCCCGTATCTGGGGCTTACTGGAGGAATGGTGCTTGTCCTTTTTCTGGGAGTCCAGTTAGTCAATGATGCTCCCAGTTGCAAACCTTATTTCCATAGTGCAGATGGATTTATTTTCTGTGGATTAGAAAGCGCATTTTTATCATCTGAATTGCATGAGCCAGCAATAAAATTCACTGGAATACAGTGCCTCTATAAATATTTCACAGAAACATGCCAAGTACTATAAATTGTTTCATATCCTGCTCCCAAGCACCATGGAAGCACGGTGCACACCAAAGGCCTAGGAAGGCCTGTGGTCCAAAGCCTAGGAGGAGCTGCCTGTCCCATCCGTTGGCAAGAAAATACACTAAAAATCTTGCTCAGACAAGGTGTTCATCAGCATGTAAAGTCTCCATGACAGCTCTGAATTTTCACAGCATGCAATCCAGGCAGAACGTGAGAAAGAGTAGAAAAAACCCTTCATATTTATGGCAGCGACTGAGTCTAGAAACAGGCCATGTTCCTGGGGCTTGGGAAGCCTTTTTCTCCACACTGTGGAATGAGGCTGACCAGGGATGGCACAGGGCAGTGGTATGGTGGTATGTGCAGCACGAGGCTCAGAGAGCAGCTGCACCAAGAGCTTCTTCACACCCTCCACAGCCTCTTACATCTGCTCATCCCCACCCCTCACCATGCCCTCCAAAGGTGACCTCTGTGGCTGCCCCCTCTCCTCCTGCTGATCAGACATGCTTTTTATGCAGCAGATGTTGCTGCATACTTGGTACTTAGCACAGGAAGTGAGAATCATTTCTAAAACAAAATAAAACAAGCAGCCTATTTTGGGGCTTATTGCCAATGCTTATTTAAAAGTTCGTTTTTTTATTTAAAGACGTGGCATTTTACGGCCATGCTCTCTAAAATGTTGGTGTTTCAGGTGCTATGCAGTGACCTGAGGCTAAAAAACACATCAAAGCAGCCTGTCCGTACCAAAGCATCTGAGTAACTTCTAGAAAGGTTCACTTGCAGTCCACAGCAGACAGTACAAAGGTTCCCTCCTAATGCCCTCTGCGGTATGGTAAAATTTATTCAGAAAATCCACACAGATCCCTTGGAGTGACGACAGAAGCCCCTGCTCATTTGCACAGAGGAGGCCTGTATTGCAGAGGCCAGTGCAGTGGGTCCTGGGCTTCCCAAAGCTTCTGAAGTTTCAGTAAAACAGCATCATTTTCAATAATCTTAGCCAGGTTTGCAACCTCAAGCAGATTTTCTTTCTGCAAAGGGGAAGAGCTAAGATGTCTTTTTTCCAAGCCAGGCTTTCCATTTTCTCAGCTGAAAAGCAAACAGTTCTGGTCAAAAAATGCCTCCTCAAGACTGAACAAACCACAGTAAGAACAAGCACACCTGGGACCAGATTTGGTTTGATGCAGTTTTCAGTTTATTCCATTTTGTTTCCCCACAAGGGAAGGTAAAGGTTTGCTGTGGGCACACCACCACAGTCCAGAGATGCTTTGCTGGTGTGTTACACAGGAAGAAGTGAATCCTTTGCAGTCCAAAACTCAGCCTGCTGAGAGCAGTGGGCAACATAGTGTCAGGATTTCCCTCTGAGGTTTGCTGAGCTGCGTCAGAAGTGCCCATCCTCATCATGCAGAGGATGGAGGTGGCAGCCCTGAGTCCCCTGAAGCTGATCACATTGCCTGGGGAGGAGGCAGGAGTGGGGACCGTGGGGAATGGGTCCCCCCTTTCCACAGGAGGACATTCCCTGGCTCCCACCAGAACATATACTCTTTTGTACCCCAGAGGATGTGACACCCAGTGTTACCTGATTTAGAGGGTAGCCAAACAAAAGATAGAGTTTGGTTTAACTTAATCATGGCTGTATATCATGCCTCACATTTCTGAAACATCCATGCTGCAGTAACAAGCTGTTAAGGATTGCACCTATTGGAAAACAGCAATTTAATCCCAGAGGTAGCATTGATATTTCATGTTCACTGCTTTCCCCAGCTACCTTTGTGCAGGGAACAAAATTTCCAGGTTTGCAATGACGATTCCATCACTAATTACACAGTGATCATTAGTTATAATAGAAGAGGTTATATGGTAAAGATGAGACCCAGAAGTAATTATAAAGCATACATAAGGTTTATGTGATATGAAGAGCTTCACAGGTATCTCATTACATATATTTTGTTATGGAGTAATTAATATTATTAATTTTCTAAGCCTTTTTCATTCTTTTGTGGAGTATGGCCCAGGCATTTTCAAATTTCTCAAGTCTTAGTTACATATAGGAACTTTTTATATTGGTGTTAAGAACCCTTGCCATCAGTTTTTGTATTTATTCCTGAACTTGAAAAGAAATAGGTCCAACTTTTAACTCATCAAGTAGTTCTTATGGTAATAAAAAATTAAACTGAGCAAAATAAAGAACAGAATCATGGAATCATTAAGGTTGGAAAAGATCTCCAAGACCATCAAGTCCAACCAGGCAAGAACTGTCCTCAAGCTAGCATCAGTTTCTTAACTTGCACTTAGCATTTGAGGACACTCTTGTGTTAAAACAATCCCCCAGATCCCCTTTCCAGATGTTTTCTCAGGAGCTAATTTACCCTCCCTTTGAGGCTGATTTTTACATGAACTTTTAAATTTATCCAGCTTTTGAGATAATATTTTGGCCTGTAAGCTTGCTGAAAATTGGTTTCAAAATAACTATACACATTGTAGGATGTCAATAACATTGAAATAGCTTTTCCAGGGTTGCGTCTAGCTCCAGGTACCCCCAATGCCTTAAGTTTTAGCTTTCATATTATCCAGATTCTGTACTGCATTAGTATATAACTCTGAACTTCATATAAAGTGTTAGCAAGTTCTCCTTACAGTTTAGTTAGACAAAACAATCCTTTTCCAGCCAGAGAACCAAGGACACTGTTGCAGCTTCAGGCCCAAAAAGTGTAAACAACTGAGGAGGGCAATCTGGGAGGATGGGACTTCACAACCTGAAGCTGTAATTGGATAATTAACCCCAATATGTAAATGGACCAAAACTTATAAAAGTGTGAAAATGTGTGACCCATTGCCCACCTTGTACTGTACCCTTTGAAGGTTTTTTTAATAAATACCTGCTTTATTCCTTTAACACTGTCTAGCCTCTGTTGTAGGTAGCCTCTCAAGACATCACCCCCTTAGCATTCAGGTCGATATTCTTTACTTGTTTTGTCCCACTGTATAGATTTTGGTGAGCTTTTCGTTTGATATCCCCCAAAACTCCTGGAACAGTTCAACATCAGGGATCAAACCAGTTAATTCCTGCAACATGTCACCTGTCATCTAATTTCTGGGTTGGTTTTTTATACACTGAAAGCCATTATCCAGTCTTTCGATAAGTGTCAGTCAGCACAGACATCTGCACACCCTCTGCCTGGCTGCTCTTAATTAGAGGCAATACAGATGTTTAGGAACAGCCAGGAGAAACACTCCTTGCTCTGGGAGCCAGCTGCAGCTTTGCAGAGCTGAACAGTGACAAACAAGAGAAAATGGAGAAGCTCATTCCACCTGATTTACTTGTCCTGCAGCATTTCCACCTGTTGGGCTCCTGTTTCAGGACTGACACATGCATCACTGTGGAAAAGCACAAGGATTCAGTTATGTCCCGAGCTGTGACAACCGGAAGAGGCTGCTGATGGATCTGAGCGGTCAGTGATGGGGCCATATGGCCACCTTCTTCACTCCTTCAGCACAGGATTTCAGTGCTCATAAACCAAAAGGGGTATTTCTCCACAATGCTCTGAAACCTGTCTGATCACAGTGTTGGGGATGCCTTTTGACTCCACTCCAGGGCTTAAATCTTGCGACAACAAACACCTTTAGTCTGGCAGAGTCCCACTCTTTTTGTATGGATAGGTTGGAGTTTTTTTTAAGGGCTATCTATTATGCCTTAGAATGTGTCATTTTTTTGAAACTTCAGAGCTGCTTTCAAATACTGGAAACAATTTATTTACTGGAGCAATGAGATCAGACACACTTCATGCTTTGATCTGCAATAGAGCCTGGTACAGACTTCCTGTACTGTCATCCTACCCTTGCTGATCATGTGCTCCCAAGGAACAGGTGCATGTTTGTTCCCTACTACACTGCCATACAGTTGCTACAGCACATTGTCCTGCAGGTGATGGACTAGCAAGGGAAGACCACATTCAGAGCCATTTAGGAGGAGGTAAAGTCCCAGATTCCATTCCCTGTTGTTGAAATATGCATATTACAGATAAAATGTGGGTAGGTTTTATCATTAAAAGTGTTATGTTGTTCTCAGCATCTGAGGCTGCATGAACTGTGGGGCAGGAGCAGTGGCTCTGGATAGGGAACACTGGATTTAAAGAATCTGCAAGCAGTGGTTGCTCTTATGTTCACCGTGGTCCTAGTTCCTTTTCTGTAGAAAGAGACTGTCTTGACACACAAAGACTTTTTTCTCCTTATTCCTGTCTTCTTTGTTTTTCTTTGCTGAGAGGTCATTCAAATTGTAATCTCATGTCCCAGAGGTTTTGTCCACGATATTTTCATGTTCCTTTCACTTTTTTTTTTTTCTTTTGGGCCTAAGGTCAAGGAGAGAGAAAACAGAACAAGTCATTGCTGCAAAAAACTCTAGTCTCCATAGCAACAATGAAAAATGTTTCCCTTCCTCAGTTGGGCAATTCCAATCCCATAGTCTCACCTGAGGCTTGGGAGAGTGGCAAGAGGTTAAAATATTGTCTAACTTACTTGCTCATTGCAGTTTTGAGAGCAGGCTACTAGGGTGAGTAGCATGGGCCAAATTAGACCCAAAAGCTTTCCTGAGATCTGGGGTGTGAGGCAGGGGCTTGGGAAGGGCAGGTAGGAACTACTGGATTTACCTCTGTAGGACCTGTATGCAGTAAAGCACCCTGCTGTAACACAAACTGCCTATGACAAAGAAAGCAATGGAGAAAGGAAAATGTTAACAACTAAGCAGTGCTGGTCTTCCTCTGACCATTCCACCACTGTGGGATCAGGAAGGCAACATTGCACTAAATCTCTAGAAAATATGGGGCTGCATTGCTATATTTGCACCAAAATCAAAGTAATTGTCCCAGGTTACTGCCATGAACCTGCCACAGCTACGCAGAGTGCACGAGACAGCGCTGCACTCCTGAGCACAGGGGCGCTGACAGACACCCATCACTGCTCTCTCCTGCAGTGGACAAACAAATTTTCCAGGACAAACTGGGAAATTTTGAGCCTGAGGAAGACTGGACCCCACAGTCTGAGCCAGTGTCTGGCACCAAGACCTTGGCTGTGGCTTTGGAGTTCTGTGTGATGGATCAGTGCTCGGCAGTGGCTCTCCAGAGGAAAGTATCTTAAATTAACAAGAGATGCTTGGAAGACTTATGTTTTAGCAAAGCCATTCTTCCTAAATCCTTTCTTCCCTGGCTGCCAGTCTTCTGGGCAGGGGCTGCCAGAGAGTAGCAGCCAGAGGCTGCAGATGTGCCGCTGTGTGTGTGCCATGCTCCTGTCCCCACCACAGGTACATGTCTGTCACACATCATTAGGCACCCGAGTCGTTTGTGGAGAAGGTGTTGATTCCCCTTCTCTCGGAGTCTGAGCTGAGCTCCCCCATATGAAATCAGCAACCAACAGCATGACCGGTGCTCTGCTGGCCAGTCTCTCTGGTGACGAGGGAGAGGACCTAAGGGATTCGCATGAAACTGTGCCACAGGAAATTTAGGTTGGATACTAGAAAAAGATTCTTCACTCAGAGAGTGTTTGGGCACTGGAACAGTGCATGTGAACAACGCTCTTGGGGGCAAATGGTGTGATTTCTGGGGCTGTCCTGTATGGGGCCAGGAGCTGGACTTTGAAGACCCTTGTGAGTCACTTCCAGCTGAGGTTATTCTGTGATACAGAATACAGATGCATCTAAACAAAGGTTATTGCACATAAATACGCACTTAATTTCTTTTCCAAGCTGATCTTTCAATTGACAATGGTAATTTGGAATAGCTGAACTGGACAGGAATGGTGTAATTTAACTCAGAAGAAAAAATAAAAGCAGAGCAGTTCAGTTTCATCATTTGTAAAAAAAAGCCACAAATTAGTTTTCCTTTTTACTGTACCTGAGGATACATTCTGGGAGCACTGTACAATACCATCTTAAGGTGATACTTTAGGACAGGTTCATTTTTCCACTACCCAGTAGTATGTGCTCACATTATAAATCAAATAGAATGGAGTTCTCAAATCAATAAAAACTGAGTATTTGATTTAACTAGAGATTTTTTTCAGCTTTGAAAAGTTCTTTTAATTTACTGGATTATAATCAAAGGCAACTTCACTGATAACAGCATGATATTTTTATATGTACTCAAGTAGTCTGCTCTGGCAGACTTTCTGTGCTACATATTCTGTACATTATTCCACCACAGTAAAGCAAAGTGAAATCCTGCCTTTGATGCAACCCCAACAGGGAATTTCGATCTCAGATTCCTCTGTATGCTTTATTTGTTTTGCTGTTCATCTCACAAGATAAACACATATCAGTGTTTCAGATTCTGTACTTGCGTTTTTTCCAGTCGAAACCAGAAATAGGAACCTTTGGGGTAAAAACTGGTAAATATGTTCATTTGCTTAACACAAATTTCACTTCAGTCCTCAAGGAATGTAACTGGCATAAACCAGAAGGCTCATCAGTGATAGAAGTTGTGTTGCAAGTGGTAGTGTTTACACAAAATATTTATTAAGGACTCTACAGCGGTAATAAGCACTGATGCTCCTAAGCATTTATAACAAGTCGATAAATATTCAATAAGTAAAGGTCATTTTATTAAATAAAGGATTCTTCCTTGTTTATACTTCAAGTACTAGCTTTGAAATGGTTACGGAGAAGATTAATTATGTGTGTCCCCAGACACAGATATCAGTTGTGCAGGATCATGTATCCCGTAAATGAGCTTGTTGAAACACCTGGTATTTCCTCATAAGACACTGCTACAAGTAGCAAAACCCTGCAGTTCTCAGGCACTAAATTTATGCACTGACTGGCAGCTCTCAACCTCACTGCACAAAGAATACTTTGTATATACATATGTAAAGGTTGCATCTAAATAAAATTTGGTTCTGTGATCTACATGTAGACAAAGCACTACCTGGTAGACAGAGCACTGGAAAAGCTGGAAGGACTCAGTATTGTCAAGGCCATTCCCAGAGCAGAGCTGGGGCCAGTGAAACTGCTGAAAATGTTCCTACCAAAGCCAGTGGTTTTGCAGCAGATACATAACCTCCATGAACAAGAACAGATCATTTACAAGAGCAAATGTTATCACTTCTAACACCATTTAATTTGTGTCAGTGTTTGCAGCCAACTTCCAGATGTGCCTCAATGGAGAAGACCCCTCAGTACACCATGGTCTTAGGTTACAGTGTAAGATGTAACCAAAAGTATGTACTCTATCACCATCTTCATAAGCTGTTAAAATAGGTGGGGCAGTGTTCTTTATCTTTTCCATGACTTTTCCGTGATAACCCCCTCTGGGGGGCTATCTCTGCTAATGGGACATCTTGGTCTCTCAGCATGACTCATGGAATTCCATCATCCCATCGTGAGATGCCCTGCCCAGGGGGAGGAACCAGACATTCCTGCCTGGATATAATCTGAGGTTCGGAACACCACAGGGGCACTACCACTGGATTCTCAGAGAACAAGAGGTCGATAGATACTACTGGACCTCAGGAGGGAAAGACCAGATTGTTCTACAGGATCACTGTTTTGACAAAACCATAGCCATCGCTCCAGCAGGACTGTAGCCACCACTTAATCAGACTGTTACCACCACCCTGACCGACAGGGTGTCAGGTCGTATTCTGACAGCCAGTTTAAACCAGTGTTTCTGTACTACTGCCTTTATTTTAATTTTCCTATTAAATTGTAGCTCTGCCTTGGAATCTCCCACTGGTTTGTTTTCAAACTAGTAAAACCACTGCTCACTGTGAGGTGGGCACACCAAGCCTGGTCCAGCACCAGGACATGGAGCAGTAGGAGGTGGGGCAGACAGTCCTGTTTATCAAACAAGCCCAGCAACACCTGTGCTGCTGCTGCATCTATACCCTCCTGCATCTACACCATCCAGCAGGAAGGATTTCCCTTGAAACTCTTTCCAAGAGGTCTGAAAATCAACAGTTAAGCAGGATAGCACTTATTTTGCACTAAATGTGAGCTGTTTTTCACAGTGATTCAGCCTTCACACTACATCAATGGTACACAGAACCTCCGTGGTCCCACTTGGGTAAATCAGTCTGCTGGAAGATTCAGCCTTCCCTCTGCTATAGAGAGTTGAAAATAAAATAGATTATGATAGGCAGGAAAAGGTATGCTTCCTTCATTAATTGTCCACTATTTTCACCCAGAAGTCAATGAAAATTTGGCCACTGACTCATCCATGCATTGTCAGTGTCTCAAAAATACATACTCAAGAAGAAATAGAATGTCCACTAATAATTCAAAAATATTAAGGTCCAAATAGCTAAGGAATAAAACTTCTTCATAAATCCTACCTTCAAGATGTTACATTATTGATTTATTTTTAAGGAATAAATATGTCCTAACAGCTCTCGCCAGGCAGTCAGTTGAAAAATGCATAAACCCACATCATAGGCATAATAAAACACTGAAAGGAAGACATTTTATTTCTTCTTTTTAAGATATATAACTTTGCATATCAAAACTAGTAGTTTTTAATGAGAGAGATTTCTGAAAATTCTTTACTTGTGGCTAAGACTTCAGCTTGTGCCTTTTCCAGCTACCTAAAACTTTGGCTCCCTCCAACTCCTATCAGCTGCTGGGCAATCACAGGAAGTGTTACCACAGATACGGCTCAGCCAAGTCAACCAGTGAATTGTATCACTCTTTCTTAGAAAAGATCTTTTCTTTTTTTCTCTAGAAAAGATCAACAAAATATTTGCTCCCCACTCTGTGAGGATCCAGGAGCGCAGCTTTGGCAAACAGCATGTTGTTACAAATTGAGACAGATGGAAATGTGCTTCCTTGTCAAAGCCGCAATTCCCCAAGAGCAAAGAAATTTTGTTGTCTTGAACATGCTGTGGGTAAGAGACAAAGAAAGGTCCAGAAATGGAACAAAACTAATAATATAAAACTGTTTTGGAAGATGAAATTAAAGCTGTCTTTTACACAGAAAGGAGTGTGGTTTTCTTAACAGATAAAACCCCCTTTTTTTTTTTTTTAGTTCCAATAGTGTATGTTACAACAAGCACACAATGTCTTACTGAAGACTTAAACTATTAGAAATAAATTACTAATGTTTGTCATACAGTATTATCAACAGGATAATTTCTGTGATCAAGTAATTTAAAAATTCTGGTCTGTACAAAATACTGCATAATATGGGATCCCAAGTTTTTAAAGAACCTTTGAATTCAAACTACAGCACAACCCACTCATGAAAGGTTTTTTAAAATTTTAGATACTAACAATAATCTGAACTTAGATTTGAAAAAACCACAGAATTTCCTGCGTAAGAGTGATTCAAGGTTAATTTAATAATGAGCTAGATCTTTTCTTTTAAAGTCCATTTTACAATAAAGCTCAAGAAGAAAACCAACTTCCAATTTCAGCAACAGTATGCTTTTCTAATACTGTTCATTTCTTTCCATGAAAACAAACCTACTCTAGTGCCATTCCTTTGTCTACTGAATCCTCATTAGAAAATAAATGCTAATAGCATCTTTTCCATTAAGGAAGAGGATGACAGACAAACAGAAAGATGTTTTTGCCCCATAGGTGCCAAGATTACAAAACAAGAACCTCGAAAACTAACAACTCCATATTTTAAAAACCTCAATTTACTTCTCCCAAATTCTTTCAGTTTTTAACATCCATTAGGAGGAAAAAAAAAAGGAGGAAAAAAATAATGCAATTAACATAAAAGTGTTGTGATTATTCCATTTTTCCATTTATTCTTGCACAGAAAGCCAAACACATCCATTTCAGACAAGTCATAGCACCAGCAGCATCCATTATCTCACAGAAACCACAGGCAAGTACAACTGGAAAAAGCAGTTTCAAAATGCTTCCGTATGCATTAAAATGGTTTTTTTTTAATATTTTAGGTTTTGTATTCTGAGTCTTTAGAAATGGTGATTTTTTTATTAGGTTTGGTAGCCTCGTTCATCAATTCCTTCAGCTGCCCAATCTGTTCATCACGGAAGTCATTAAGTTTTTCTTCTGTGAGTTGAATTCCATATACAGACTTTTCTCTCAAGTTTTGTTTGTCCTCATTAATTTGTTGCTGGATCAGTGCTGCATAGTTCTAATGAGAAAGAAATATAAGGTCACAAAACTGACAAAAGCAACGTTCAGATCAACCCTTTTTAATAGCATTTTATTGTAATAACATACTCTTACACAATCTCCTACTGTTTATTAATCAACAACAAATGATTTTTAAAAGTTACACTTTTTATAAGAAAGGAAAGTTATTAAAGCATTTCTAGTATCTACAGTCAACTTTATGTAGCTAGTTTAAAATGCATATATAAACAGATTAATGCCCTATCATATACTACTACTGAAAAAAAACAAAATTCAATTATAGATCTAATATATGTATTCAAATAATCTTTCCCATATAGCAGGATATTAACAGGATACACTTTGTCAACTGATACATCCAGAAAAGCATTATTGCCCATTTTCAGCTAAAAGAAACCTTTGCATTGCATACTGAATTGTTAATCCAATTACCAGCAAAGTAACTGAAGCCACTATTTCAGCTGTATGTCTAATAATTCCAGAGAAGTGGGCAAGAAGAAAGAAAGATATTCATGAGCCCATGATAAATTTCAAAATGACACTATTTACTAACATAAACACATTACATTGTTAATGGACCATGCCAAGCCTCACTGAAGTCAACAGGATCTTACCAGCCCTGCTGCAAAGCTTAATTCATGACTATTTCTAGAAAACAGCTAAAACAAACTGGGGCAAACAAAAGTAAACTTTTATCCATACAGACTCTGAATCAAACTGATTCTTCAAGGTTCTTCCCAACATCACCTTTCCTGCTTTTAAATTAAATAGGCATTGAGAAACAGTGACACCACAGTTACTTCCCATGGTGAACCTACACTCAGTGGTATTACCTCATGGCAGAGCTGGTGTAGGGTTTAAAAGAAACTAAACAGGTTTTTTTTTCCAATGATTGAACAATCACATGGTGATGATAAGATAAAAAAATTGTAATGGGTTAATTCTTCAGCTTTGCAATTTACAGAATTTCTTATCAAGGCAGATGGACAAATGTGATCTCTGGAGCTACCCAGCAGACCAGTAACACACTGACAGTTACACATCAACCATTCCACCTCATTCTATTCCATTCTATCTTTGCATTTCTGCACAGAACAATCCAGTCAGTACTGACTCTGGACTAGGAAAGAAAAAAAAAAAAAAAAAGCCAAACCAACAAAAACTAACAAACCCACACAAAAACAAAAAACAAAACCAAAACAACCAAAAAACCCACACAAACAAATCAACCCCATTCTGCTTTCATTATACCAAACAACATTCACAGCATGTAATTCAGAAACAATACTGAAAGCAAGCAATGCAAAACTCTTCACATCTTACCAAAGAGATCTGACTGAACATACAAACCCCAAGAACCTCTCCATGCAGTGTCCTACCAGTGCAGGTTCCACAGTGGGAGAAAAGTCCTCCCCACTGCTAATAACAACCACCTGGGAGCAGCCTGCAAGAGCTGCAGGCATGAGCTCTGGTACCTAGAAATAACTCTGGTCCACTTAAAAAACAGTTACAATTTTACAAACTCTTGACTGTTTTCCGAAAACATCCAATTAATTACTGGCAAATAGCCTGCAATTTTTTAATCTAACATCACAGCATCTCATCTCACAGCACATCAGCATTACAGAATCCTAATGTCAGAAGTGGTGGTCCTCAACAAAGCTGCAATGCCCACTCTCCCAGGTGCCCTGCAGCCAGACACACGGTCATGGACTGGACCTCCCCTAACACCAGGTGTTCTGCTCCACAGCATTCCAGGAGGCTCCCATCTGGACATCACCGCTGGCTCTTTTCCCCCACTCATTTCCTAGCTGAACGAAAAGGTTTATACATGCCAGAAAGCCTCAATGGTTGCAGTTTCACATTAATCTGCAATGTGAACAAAAATTCAAAACTGGACAGTGGAAACATGCTGGGTTTTGGTTGGACCCTGACAGAAAATAGAGCTTGCTCACCTCATTTTACAAAAACTCAGTGATGCATCAAAGAAAATATCCTTCAGCCTTTATAGAAGTGCTGAAAATAAGATGAACTATATGGCATATCTTATCTTTTCTGCCTATTTTACCAGATAAGGAACAAACAAAGCCTGGGATATTTAACTGTTTAATACATTACTGTTCCCTCAGAAATTATTACCATTATTCTGTGATCAGTGATTTGTGGAAAGGTATTACATGATTTGATGGTACGTAGTAATTTAAGATTCAGCTTCTGTATAGAAAATGGGCCATTTTCCTAACAGCACATGAACTTAATGTGCTGAACTCCAAAGTTCTGTAACAGGTTTAAAAGCATAATGAAAGAATAAAAACGGGAGAAGCTAACACTTGTTCTTTCAATAATATAACTTTCATCATAAAATACAATGACCACAGTTCCTCTCAGGTAATAAGGAGTAGTATGCTCATGTATGGTCTAGTTTTCAACAACTTAATACATATAATTACAACTTAATATAGAATTTAACTATTTTCCAGTGTCATCTTCCTTACCAGCAGAACTGAAACAAACTCTTGCTTAGCTTCCTCAAATGAGGAAGATTACTTCACTTCTGCCTTTCATTTTATGGTTATATTTAACTGCATCCTCTAAATATAACAGGACTCCTTTGTCATCAATCATGACACAAATCCTTTGCAGATTCCTCAAGGGCATCTTATTTCAAGTATGGATCACACTGTGCTCACAAAAACAGAGGCAGGAGACACAAAATGGAACACAAGTAATCCTGCACCCTCACAGAGTCAAGCTCAACATAGACAAGGATGGCAGAGGGACACAGGAGCTCTCCTCCCTAGCGGTTTTTTAGGTTGGTTGGTTGGTTGTTTGGAAGTAGCTCTTACTGCAATGATCCTCTGCCTGCACCAGCTGTAAACTCTCTGGGCTTTTACATGAAAAGAGCAAGCAAAACCAAAACCAGCAGCTGAATGGTAAAAGCCTTTCCCCCATGTATAAGACTGCCACCAGAAACACAGAGGATCAGAATCAAGCTCAAGTTCCGACCACCTCTCCTGACCATCTACCATCAAACAATGGCTGATTTATTCCGTATGAAATCCCAGCCAGCTGTCCATCCATATCACAGACACCCTTCTCACCTTAAAGGAGGCCCAGGGTAACAGTCCAAGGTGCAGACTGGCCATGTCACTGCACTGCCATCAGTGTGTGCAACCACAGAGACACCCCGAGACCCTGCGTGTCGCCAGCGTGGAGCAGAGCCCTCACGTGAAAGGTCGGAAGCACTCCTCATAGGTGATGGCTCTGCCTCAGATCTCTGGCATCTTCAGCAAGCATGCTGAACCCAAGCATCAGGCTCTATTAAAATCCTATATGAGTAAATGCTTGAACCTCTAAATGATTTATACAAAAAACCAGAAGGTGAGTGCTTGCTATAATCAATAACCTTGGGGGTTTTTTGTTTAAACTCACTAAGTGAAGCAAATACAGAGTTCTCCTCCGCTCTCTAACTCATAGGCATTCATAGAATGCACAAATGCTTAAAAAGGACAAGGGGATGGGTGACATTTGAGGTTTAAAATACCTCACATTACAGAAAGAGCATCAGCCCTCTTGTTTTCCAAGTTGAGAAAGGATTAAATAGAAAAATAAAAGCAAAAATCACATGACTAAATGCCCCACTCCCTGACTGCCAGATATACAGACTCCTGCCAGGTCTAGTCCACACTGACACACATTTACCTCATATGCTAATACAAAGTGCTGACAGACATTTATTATTTAATCGTAAAATTAAATAGGTTAAGAGCCCATTTGCTCATTTTCACTGGAAAGAACAGCAATCATACTTTTTATTTTCTCTGGCATCCTCCCAAACATGCACAATGCTGCATTTTAGACAATTGCTCCAAAAATCTCAGTAAAATATGTCTGTTCACAATAACTACCTGCACAATTCACTTTCTAGTCAGATTTTCTCTTTAAGAAAGGTCTAACATTTTTATCTTCTTTAACCAGTTGAAGTATAAAGCTGGAGTATTCATCCATTCCAAAACTAGTATCTCCACTTGTAGCCAAATTAATGACAATATGGATAAAAAACGTTACTGTGGCCAGATCAGAAAATGCTACTCTGAGATGTGTTAAACAGGGCACTGTCAGGCACTAGAAAAATGCTATCAGTTTATTTTAATTTTTTTTTTCCAGGGTGACATAAAAAAAAATAGCATGGCCTGACAGGCCACTGTCATCACTCCCTGGAAGTAAATTTCAAATTGCAGCATTTTAAGTATTTCTGCTGCTACTCAGAGCAAAATCAAACACATGCTGCTAAGGGTGGCAGCATGAAGAAACAGCTGTGAATGAACAGCACAGCAAGGAGCACCCTGCTCTTATTATTGTGCAGAGATATGTTGAATTAATTAATTCATATTCATTCAGATAGAATTCTGCAAATTATTTACAATAATTTTTTACTGCAAAACTGTTTTGATGTTAAACCGAGAATCAGAAAAAGATCCAGTATTACAGAAGTGATTTTTAAATGGGAGCTATATCCCATGAAATTCCAGAGTCTCTTCATACATTCTACCTGAAGCCATAAGTATAGTTAAAAATGCAGTAATAAACCCAAGAAAATTCTACCTCATTTAAGCTCAGCTTAATATACCACTACAGTGAACATTTTCATGCACTCACATATACATTAACTCATAACAATCTACATTTCACCAGATAAGACCATTAAAAAAAAACATTTTAAAAATCGCATAAAATGCAATTACTGCCAAATTAATTAACTAATGCAAATAAACACCTGTGTAAAGTCCCACATCCTCTAACAGGAGCAATGTATTATCCATTTTAAAATTTAAATTTCAAATCACTTTTGGTTTTGTAAAGGTCACACCCTTAACATGTAAAAATAGAAAAATCAACACACTACAAAGAGTTCTGAGTAAGCCTTCTCCCTGCTTTTGCAAATACCTATCAAATGGTATCTGAATGATACCAAGTAATGACATAGAGCAGCATTAGAACAGTTTCTCATGTGAATAACTGAAAGAGTAATTGCTGGGAAAAGGGCAACAGAATGAAGAATCGAGACTTTCACTCTGAGGTATCTAGCACAGCAGAGAACCTCTAGGGAATAAAGATGTCCAGCTCCTACTGCAAGTCTTGACAGAAGGTGAAAAAGCAAATTTCTCCTGGGGCATTTCAATAACATCAGCATCCACCATATGGATGTGTGACAAAACACCAAGCATATACAAGAAAGAAATAGCAACAAGCTACTGCAATTCATGAGAAGCTCTAAAACAAGTTGCGTGAAGTGCAGCTTGGATAAGCTATTTTGTATTTCAGTCTATCATTAGATGGAAAGATTTGCAGAGATCATTTCAAGCCAAGTCATGCACTTGCAGTGGGACTGCCTACACCTAAATATCGCATGCCTAAGTGGAGCTGGAGATGTAGCTTGTCTTTGTGCTGGGCATTGGAGAGAGAAACTTGTCTTAAACACGATGTGATGAGTGGATACACTGTCCTCCAGAGATGTGGGTCTCAGCACTGAGAAGGCTACTACATGTCTCTATGTCTCTGGCTGCAGATGACTATCTAATCAACTTTTTTGCTTATGGCAAAAGGATAATGTTCATTAGTTATTTTGTTTTGTGCTTTTTTGATTACAAAGGCAACAAAAATACTATTTCTCCTTGAATTACTCTACAATCTCTCTCCTGGAGTTTGTTTCATCTTTTCCTAATGCTTCTGATATCAGACTTGTCAACATCCTGAAGTGAAACACATGAGAGAAAAAACCTGTACTTCATCTTTAGAACTAACTTTGAATTATGCATAATTTCATTTCTGGGGATGTAAGACCATGTCACCATTTCCAATTACAATGCACAGAGGTAAAACAGATTTCTCCAGGACAACATGTCTGTAACATAAAGAACAGGAACAAGAAAACATCAAAGTTTACTGAAGTTAATGTGAAAGGAAAAGCCATGAGAACTTTAACAATATCACATTTTCCCAGGATATTCAAGAAGGATGCTAATATGGGACTATCAACCAATTTCAGGGAACTGATCGAATGAACACAGTGATGCACATACTGTAACTATATAGCATTGTTACCATAAGGGGTTTGAGTTGTTTGTTTGGTTTTTTTCATTTGCTTGCTTGTTTGCAGTTTGGGAGCAAAGAATGAAAAACTGTTCGGCTAAAATGGAGCCAGAGAATATAATTACATAATACTTAGTAATCAGCATGAAAAATTATTATTTGATCAGGAAGGTATAAAATGGACTGCTTTTTCTGAATACAGTTAACTAATATTGTTAAACTGGAAGGAATGACATTTATGTAGAGGAATAGGAAAAAAGCTCAAGGACTAACTCAGCTTTGTTTGTAGCTTAAACAACATGTTATTTTAATGTCCTTTTTTAATGTAAGATTTATGAGATCATAACCTGAGGTGAAAGTGGGGAGTTTATGGCCCGGCCATCAAGGTAAACATATATAAATGGTATTGCATCCAAAATGGAACACAGCACCATTAGAGTACATCAAAGTGACTACTGTCATCTGTGGAAAAACAAGCTGTTATTACTTACTTCTTTCTGGGTACAGAATACTTATGCCACTATTGTACACTGGGGCCAAAATACAAGCCACTAAAAGCTTTTTGCATCATCTGGTAACAACCATAGTCTTTAAGTCTTTAAGATTCTCTCCACTTAGATCAATAAACTTCATCTCAGGTCTTACATAGAAAGCCTGATCTTGTTCTAGGAGTAAGGAAGTTAAAAATTTGGAACATACTTGAACATTCAAACAAAAATAAAATGGTCAATTAAGTTCTGAAAAGAGAGATCAATCTGAAATATGGGTGCAGCACAAGAAATGAAGCAGGACAAAGAGATGGGAGGTAGAATGAAAGAAATGGTCATGCAGTTGGGTTCCATTGTCTAAACAAGACCTTGCCATTGTTCTCTATCTTTGGACAGGTTGTATTATTTAAAGTGTGAGTTTCACTGAAAAAAACAGTTCTTTTATGAGAGACTTAAAAAAATATTCTTCTCTGACGGACATATCCATATTTGAAAGCCTTTTAAATTGGTATTGGAGACAAAAATACTTGGAAGAGAAATATATTAAAATCACCATTAGAAAAATAATTAAACTTAGCAATTTAAGAACAAAATACGGACAATTATTCAGTCTGGACCTTCACCTGTAAAAATCAGGATGAAAATACGCTGTTGCTAATACCAAACTATCAGGACAAATAAGCTACAGACCAGAAAAATTAAACTGCAAGAACATTATTTCATATTTTCATACAAATCCTAATAAAAACCCAGCAATTTGAAAGATGGTTATTTCTTGACTCAGTTTCTATTTTAGTTTGATATTTTATGTCATGCACGGCAGCTCTCTGGCTAACAATAAAGTGATGTTTTATCTGGTAAATATTATGCTATAATCTCACAGAATTCTCAAGGATTTATCGCACGCCGTTAATTTAAACCAAGGCAAGGGAAAAGACTGGAAGGCATAGTATCAGTCTGGTTTTAGGAATTTCACTTCTAATGCATCATTTACACTGAAATATTTCTATTTAAACATTAAGCTAGGAAATCTTGGCAAAGTGTTTCACTGCAGATAATTCCCAGACAAATATCAACACTAAGTACAGGCATTTTACCTAAAAAAAACCACTAAAGACTGTTTTAGCAACATAAGCACACAACTGTAATTAAAGCTCACAATGCAAAGCATCACTTACAGACTTCTGGATCAATTCTTTAAATAGAGGACAAGCATCCTAAATCTGCAGTTATTTCTTTCAGAAGTACTACTTCTAGATTTTCAGGGAAGATTATGATTTCACATCTAGATATTCACAAAAGGAAAATAAAGCCTGTTTCCAAGACAACCACGTTAGTTGCCAGACTGCTAGATACTAAGAACGTGCAAAAGACTGTATATCCCAGATGATAACATTTCAAACATTTCAAAGACTTCCATGCATGTTCTTCTACTCAATTTATACCTAATGAAGCATTTAAAGTGTACTAAAAGAGTGTATCTAAAAGAGATTTGGTATTCATATTTTACCACTGCACGCACTTCTACACGCTCATTAGAAACAAAAACTAATACATCAACGAAGAAAACCTCAAGTATAAACAAAAAATTAATCCACTAATAGGCATCTTGTATTGATTTCCCTGACACTACAAATAACCCTTCTGCTGAGGGTGTGCTGAATTTTTTTACTTTAATGGACCTGTAGAAGAAATACACGCTTGAATGAATTAAGTAAAAAGTAATGGGCAATATTTAATAAACAAACAAGAAGGTCATTAGTGTAGAAGTCAGATTCACCTCTTGGGACAACAGACAGAAACCTCCCCAGTTTTAAATAAATATAGTCAATGTTACCTGTTCCAATACAATACATGGGATACTAACTTAGTAAAGCAAATTTGGTGCCAGAAAACACTGAATCAGAGGCTGATTTCTTTGGCCAGTATTACCATGGTCCCTCCAGCAACAGGGGACAGAGATAAGCCCTACTTCAGCACTTGTGGAGGCATTTAAAACAGACAAACAAGTCATGGAAGTTTATCCACCTGCTTTTTCAATGAGACACAAACATTTTGAGGTGTGCTCTTCACAGAGCACTACTTAGGAGACTGGCCATCAATAAAAGAAAGCCTACACAAAGGCAAACTCATGATTTAAAAAAAGAAAAAAATACTGCCAGTGGGAAACACAGGTGAATTCTTATAAGGGTGTTACTTAGATAAGTACAATATTCAGTCTGAAACTTCTGAAAGTCCTACTCTGTAAAAATAAATCATTGTATTTGGCCACAATTATTTGGTTGCAATTCAGTCCTTACTTTTAAATAGCAGCAACAGGACATCTCCATGAAAAGAAATGAAAATTATGTAACTGATATTTTCCCTATGACAACAAACAACACACTGGTTTATATTTGTAAATTCACTCTGTGGAAAGAGAGCTTGTTACTGCAATTAACATCTACTTCATAGTACTCAATAAAAGCCAAAAAAGGTTAACTCACTACTTTCCATGCTAGACTCAGTGCAAATTTTTAAAGTTCTTGTTGCTGCAGCTAAATGGCATTCAAGTTTTAGAACAGACAAATGCTTTGTATACATATACACCTACCTCTGTCAAATAAAATTAATAACATACATTGTTTAAAAAGTCTTCCATATCCTCCAAGCAAGAGAATAAATCACAGCATTTCTTTCATCTTTAGTTTTATTGCTCTCAAAATTACAACATAAAGTTCCTTAACATACTAGCCAGAGAGTCCTCTGGTGTAACTACAAAAATGCTCAGAAAAACTGAAAGTTCCCATTCTAAACCTGGGCTTATTCTTTCAACAGTTTCTTAAGGTAGAAAACTCTAAATCCTACAATTTTAACTTGTAGATTTTCATATCATTTGTGAACTACTTCAGAACTAGCCACAGAAGTTAACTGAAGAATACAAATGTGTCCTCAATACAGTCAAGTGCTGCTAAAAGAGAGCATGAATCTTTACTGACCACATGAGAACCCTCCAATCTGAGAAACCAAAAAACTTCTGTAATCATCTGCAGGTCACTATCCATTTATCCAACAGCTCTGACATTTAAGAGGATATTTATAGTGTCTGTCACAATACAGCAAGTGACAGCCACGCTGTCACAGAAGACTGGAGGGATTCAGCAGAAAATGTAAAAGGAAAATTCAGTCATCTGCTAAACAAGTTTCAAAATTCAATAAAGAGACAGTTAATCTGAAAGTACTTCTGAAAAAAATCCATCAAATATTCTGTACTGTTCTTGGGGAGATCAAATACATATCAAACTCAAGCCTCAACACGTTCCCCTGTAATCTCTACACAACAAATACTTTAAAAGCAACTCACCTATATCTTGTTCTATTTTTTTCTTTCTTTTTTCCTGCTATTGCCAGAGGTTTTCCAGCTATTAAAGGGGAATTGCTTTCAATTAGCAAATGACAGGAGAAACAGGATAGGGTAAAAATAAAGGGATGGAAATCAAGTATGTCAAATAGCTCAGAGCTGCACGTACTCCACTTTTAAGTGAACACTCAGTTAACAAAGCTCCAAGATTTCACAACAAAAATCCAGACTCCCTATGTATCCTAAAAATTCTCACCCACTTAGAACCTTTCCTTTTTCTCTGTGCAAAAACAGGCTGCCTGGTCCCAAGCAAACAGGTATGTGTTGAACTGGAATAGAAGTTAATTTACCTCAGTACTTTAAAAAGCATGTGAAAATACCAGAGCCATGAAAACATCAGGGCAACCTTTCAGAAACGCGTATGCACCACCTGAAGTTTGGTCAGGCAAGCTCAGCTGTGCTCTCTGGCACCCTCAGAGGTGCTCCCACAGCCGAGTGCCAGGGTCTTCACTCAGAGGTAAAGAAAGCATTAACATCTGGAGCAGGAGCAGCCTGCCTGTGGCAAAGACAGCACCAACGGGAAGGGTCACATACTAGTTCTACTTGTGTGTCCAAAATTCCCACGACAAACTACCTCTGCTCTAGGTGGTGCTATTTAATCATTTTGGTATGGGGCACCCACATTTGCTCAGCTGCCCTCTGCTCACTAATACAATGATACTCCTATCATTAATATCAATGTCAAAACACTGCACTGTGGGCTTATACTGAATTAAGAACCAAGTTCTTTTTCTACTGTATATGATCAGGAAGTTTTAAATTGACTATACAATAAGTTTAGAAAAATCTCTGCGTGCCATCCACTGATGATGCAATAAATAGGGTTCCTACCAATCAGAGAATACTAAAGCAATTCAAGAGGTTTAATTTGTGTTTCAAGACTTTCCAACACTAAGGAATTATCTCAGCTTATATTTGCATGGCTTTAAAATTACTCTGGACTTATTTAAAACAATGCAATGCTATTTGAGCAATAAAAACTTGAATTATTTTTGAGTTGTTTACATGTCTTAATGGATTTTGCTTGCTAGCTAACACAAACATGGAAAATAAAGTTTTTTGTACATTTGCCCACAAGCAGAGCAGAACCTCATGGATCACAATGAATGGCAATTCATCATGGGGTCTTTGTGAGCAGGGGTTTATTCCAGTCTTAAAGGGTGGCATGAATATTAGCATGATTTGCTGCCCTGCAGAATGTTTCACGTACCTTTGAAAGAAAGTAATTTGTGAAGACGCCAGTCGAGAGGGGAGCCTAGGCCAGTTCCCCTACATCACTACATGTTTAGTGATGATGGGGAACACCTCACCTGTATCATGAGATGCAGCAGGTGAGCACAGCACACACTGCTGCAGGTCACAGCCCTGAGCACTGGCCGTGCACAGGAAGGCACTGGATTGCAAGGCTTCCTCTGCCCTCCCAGCACGTACATCATTTCTATCACAGAAGACATGGGTAAACCAGAATAAGCGCTTCTTCCAAAACCCACTTGTGGGCTGCTTGTGAAATGTCCCTATGGGCTATACATTGAAAGCTCCCCATGGACCTCTGACCCACAGGCACATGCACTACAGTAAAGTCAGCCTGAAGTCCACCTGCTGCTACAGTGAAGGACTAGCCTTGACTGGTGACTGCTGCCCTAAAACACTGGAACAAAATGTAACATCTCTGTGTCAAAGCATAACGCTTCAACATGGATTTTTAATGTCTCAATAACTGAAACCACTGAGACAAGACTATACAGCATTGGGGAAAAGTGATGGGATTGCTTGTATTCTATTATGAAAATATTTTTTCTATGAGAAAAAATAAAGCAGATTCCCTCATCTTCACTGAATTCTTTACTATATCCACTAAAGCAGTGAATTTAAAAATAACAGCTTTGCAAAACATCTTCCTTTACAGAACCCAGCTTGGTAATGCTTTATTTCATCAGGTAGGTAGAGAATTTCCCCAGGAAGGTTCTGTTACAGCTGCTGTCAAAATTATCATACCTATTTGAAATGTTTTTCATAATCTATCTTCCCTCAACAATGCTCCTACAAGCTACCTAATCACAAATAAAACAAAAAGGTTCCATTACTCAGGAAAAAGGAAACCTTGGTAAGTACTCAGTGTAGGTGCATAACTGTACCAAAACCTTTAATCAACAAATGGCTAAATAGTACAAGGGATCATGAGAATTTCATCTCACAAAACAGAATTGAACACCTGAAGGTGAAGGAAAAAAAGGACAACGCCAAATAAATTCAAAGCACTCATTCACACTGCAATTAAATCCACTGCACACTGCTGCACACTTTCTGCTAGACTAAATAAATTCAAGTAAAACTGTTAGATATCAATCTAATGTCATGAAAGACTGGAACTAAGTCTTTTAGATACCATGGCATTGATTTTCAAAAGAAAAAGATTCACCACTCACACACTTCATTTATTCCTATACTCGTTACTGTGCATTAAAAGCATGTATTTGTGCAAATAAGCATGCAAACAATCCATCAAAAACAACACAATAAAAATTAATAATGATGTAGACAGGATTCACATCAATATAATACGGGTTTCCAAGCTCTTGCTAATTACCACGAAAGTTGTTCCAACACAGTTACATTCCACTGTCTAGCACATTAATCCTCATTTCAATGACATATGCAATTTATCGCTGACTTGTGTCTCTGAATAAAAACATAAACTAAACTGAAGCATACTAAACATATTGTTGAAGCATAAACACACTGCTAACATCACACCTACATAGTTACATTTCTATATAAACTTATCATTAGGCAAAGCCCAAGACAGTGTGATTTAAAATTTTTCAAGTTATATTACTCTTGGATTGAAACCAAGCGATTAAATGTGCCACAAAGGATACCAAGGTGTGTCAGTGATTGTGGGAAAACAGATGGGAGAACAAGGTGGAACAGAGAGCACAGCAGATCAAGATACCCTGGCCTTGGCTGGGTACAGACCCTGGGTTAGGAAATCACAGATATGAAAAGGTACAGCATATGCAGCTAGCAAGGTCTTTGAAATGATGTGGTTTTGTAAGGCTGCCAAGTAAGGTGAACAAGAGGCTATCTGTAGCTAGTGAGAAATTTTTGCTAGAAGCTGTAGCCCTGGAGCTGTAACAGTGTAAAAGTGCACTGTGAAAACCATACCCTGACTTCAAGATTTCAATACCTGACTTCAGATTTTCTATATCCTGTACTTCTATGTTCAGGATGCTCTGCCTTCAATAACCTCCCGCTCAGGCTTTGGCTTTTTGCTTGGATTACTTTGCACCCCTTTTCCTGGAGTCCCATCTCTCAGATCCCAGCAAGGGATCATGAACCCTCAGAGAGCTGAGTCAGCACTTGTACTTCTGTACCATTCAGCTGTGACTACAACTTAGGGTACAACTGACTTTTAGGACCGTAGTTAGTTTTGCTTGAACATAAGAAACTTTGGGAACCTTCTCAACTAAGATTTGAAAATTTTACTTTAAGTCAAATCTTTTCTACGCATCCTCTACCAGCAAAACAAAGCCACAACCAACCTCATCTAAAACGGCCCTTCCAGTCAAGGTCTTCTAGGCTACCTCTGCTTTACTACTCCATTCATTAAAAACCCAAGATTAGCCCAAGTTATATTTTAATGACTACCCCTAAGTTAAAAATACTTAAAATACAAATCTCAGGTTATTGTTAAGATCTGGTGTTATGTTTTGAGGACTATCAGATTTCGGATTTCTTTCAGATGTTTCAGTACCGAAGATACCATACTATATCAAACAGTTCTCTTCTTTCCCTAAGGCAATTATTTCAAAATAACTATATCAACTACAAAATTCACTAAGACAGACAAGTTCACATACTTTAAAGATCAGTAATAGAATACTGACATTATTCAATAATCAGTTGATTTATTCAAATTCTTGTAGTATACAAGCTTTTACTAACACACACACACAAGCTAGTTTCCATCCTATTCTTTCATAACCAACACAAAACTTTATTAACAGCTATTTTTCAGAAAAGAAACAGACTGTATTTATAATTTTCCTCACTATACCAAAGCCACTGAAACTTTACTTGTACAATATGAAAGTAAAAGAAGAACAAAACCTCCTTTGCACTGGAAACACAATACACAGTATGCAACAGCACAGCACTCAAAAAAAAATCTGATCAAAATTTACAAGCAGTACATCATAACAGTTAACCAAATTAGGCTCAGTGACAACAAAGCATAATTAGAAATGCGCTAATACACAAATTGGCATTACTCAAAGGTTTATTTTCTGCCTGCTTGCCCTTGAGGTATTGTGTAAGATGATAGTAGTTCTAGTTTTTCCAGGGAACTCGGGAGTTCCCCTATACCCATCATCACCCAAACAAGTTAACGGGGCTTCTTCATACAGCTTTTCCTTCACACATACAAAACCCTCTCAGAGGCACCACACAAAACAATCTTCCCAAACTCAGTCTCATCTCCGTGGCCCACGAGAGTATAAACCTGGCCCATGACATTTCAGAAGCAGGCCACTAAAAGGGAATGATGAAAAAGTGCGTGCTTACTTGTCTTATCAACACAAAGCACAACTAGGAACAGCAGCTGGACTGCAGCCTCTCCAGAGGCTTCTGAAATAGCAGTGAATGCCCTTTTCAAATTGAATCAAAAATGAAAATTTTTTAAAATGTTAGTATTCAAATAATATTTTACAGATCTAGGATGCAGAGTAACAAGACACGTCTGGCAATCCCTCCTGGTTGGAAAGACAGCAAAGGTGGGTTTTTTCACTTTCTTTTCCTTCCAGGAATATACTTTCCACCTGCCCAGAGCTGAACATTCACAAATGCTACTGTGCGGACACAGTGCCCAGCTCTGACATGCAATTTCACTATGGCCTAGAGAGTCTTCTCTGGTTTCACCAGACCAGCAGCAGAACAGCACTGGAGAGCTCAGAGCTCGTTTCTTAGACAGCTCAATCTCCTCACAGATTACAGATATTACAACTCTTGATTTGGAGAAAGTAGATAAATCCAACAGTTGAGAATCTGCTAATGCGTGTCAGAGAATTCAGAACACAAGCAGCACTTGCACTTGACAGCAGAGGAGTCAGAGCTCTGTCTGCAGTAACAACTTATAGCAGTGCCAGGGAGTGCTTTGAGAAGGTACCAGAACTCAAGCACCCACCCTGGGAGCTTGGTGCCACAGTCTCTGGCACAGGTTTTGATGAAGGATAACCATCTCTATGCCAAACAACTCCCAAGTTCAGCCAGGGAGCTGGCACAGATCAGGGACTGCTCCCAGCAGGCAGTTTGGATGTGGCCACCCTGCTTTGGAGCATTAGAGTTTGACAGCATGGAAATGGGCTGCTCCACTGCCAGCTGCAAAGCAGCCAAAGCGCATGACTTCAGCAGTACAGACCCACCTTTAGTTCAACAATGCTGTGGCCAAACAATCCCCAGCACACTCTGCCAGAGATGTATTCCTATTCCCAAGCCAAAAGCTTATTTCATACACTGCTTGCTTTTGTCCTAGTATCTCCTCTGTGGTGGGTAGTTTTTGTATTGGGACAACTTCTTGCAAAACCCCATCACTGTGATGACTCTGAAGGCTCTGCATAGCAGAGTACAACATCTGGAATGTTATCAAGCAGAATTAATACAAAGGTTTGCTTGCATGCAAACAGGAAATATTCAAGTTCTCCAACTGCAAAATTCCAACTCTTTTCTCTTAACCAAACACTCTGATATATGAATGGCTTTACCTTCATACTTCAGTAAAAGAGCTGAAAGGAACTTCAACTTCACTCACAGCTACTGTCCACGAAGGAGACTGTCCAGCAAACTTACAATTTCAGAAGAACCCACTGAAATCACCCTGTGACACTCAATGAAGTAGGTGGTACCAAATCTCTGAAATACACCATGCATGTATACTGCACAGTTATAGATATGTGAATACAGAAAAAAAAAAATCCCAAAAGGTTGGAAATAGTTTACATCTAGAAAATTACATCTGTGAAACATTTAACTTCTTAACACTGGATAACTGATACTAATCAATACTCCAGAACACATCCTTAGGAGAAGCAAGTTTGTTGTAATGTCAAATGAAGTCAGAAACACTTTTTCCTGAAAGTGATGGGAATGAACCAAAATGTGGAATATGCCATTTCCATTTCCATGAAACCCTAACTACAGAACACAAACTAGAAGTTAAAGGAGAACTTTCCCAGGAAACACGTGGGAATGCAATAGAATTGGCACTGATGGCTCTTTTCACAGTTAATTCTCCAGGGCTCAAATGACATCCCCAGATCTTCACAGGCTTCCCATCAGCCACAATAAAGCAGTCTGCATTATTTTTAAAGTTGAGGAGGCACATATATATAACTGATCTTCCATCACCAGGAACCCAAAACTATAACCTTTAGAACAATACAACACACACAGGTGGTTCTGTGTGAAAAATCAAAAACTTTTTAGCTATATCAGAATATTTCCATTACTGGCACACAGATGGAAGGGGTCGAGGCTGGAAAGGTGACATCCATCATCTCAATCCAGGGTTGGGTGGTCCAACCATATTTACCAGTTATCAAAATAGTTCTACTGCAGATGTCTACAGAGGCAGACCTTGCCCATATCCAAAACACCAGCTGTTAAAAAGATGGCTGTTGAAGTTTAGAGATAACAGTATGTCATGATTCATGACCCAGGACACATAATCTAAAGGACAATGTCTTCTCAAAATTTAGAAACAACAAACAGAATATTCTTACCAGGATTTCCTTGTCTATTTTCACTTCTTAGCTCCTTCTTACACTTAAAGCTGGGTCACCTGCTTTTCCATATGCTTAAAGGTTCTACAAGGACTTGGCCTATTGCAAGCCATTGAGAGTTCAGCTTCCAAGACTTTCTCATCACATCTTTTCAGCAATTCCAACACAGACACCTTTACATCTTCTGTAATGAAGTTCCCAGAGTCCTAAAGGATTTCTGGATCATCCTCTATTCAACTAAAATACTTTGAGGAACAAAGGCATTTTTACCTCACATACTACCATTTTTGCAGCCCTGGGGGGTTCAATGCATCAGCAGGAAACAAACCTTTAAACAGCTCCATTGTAAAATATAAATATTTAATTGTTTATAGCATAGGTTGTTCTTATTGAGGAAAACAAAAACAATCCTAGGCAAACTGCCATCAGTGTTTCTAAAAACAAGGGTCTACCACAACTATTTTCTTCTACTTGGTTAAGTCTGGGAAAATAGCCTGCTGCTGAGGAGTGGCATCTGCTGGCAGACAAGCCCTCCACAAAAATCAGAAATCAGTAAACAAATAATTTTTTTTTAAAAAAGACAAATCAGAGTTCACATTATTCACAAAGCAACTCTCACTTCCTTCTTGATTGATAGGATGATGATGTTTTTCTCAACAGTGTAACTCCTTTCAGTTACACTGATGGTACTAAATTGCCCATGAACCACAACAACACTGCTACAGCTACCAATGAGATTTCTTTTAACTTCTCAATCAGCAACTGAACCGAAGAACAAAAGTCATGTTTGCTATTTAATCAAAACCCTTCACATCATGGATATCTTAAATAAATTCTTAAAATGACTCACTGTAATGGAGGTTAAATAGCTCACCAGGGTACTTCACTGTGAACAATAAACTGAATTTAAAAGGCCCAGAAAACAACTCAAAATCATGATTTGCTGAACACCTTAACATTAATTTTAAGCATAAAATCAAGTTTAAAATACTGCAAATAAAGTAGATAGAAGAACAAGTAATTGAAAACAAACCAAAACATCCTTAATTTTAGAGTAGCCTGCTTGTACCACAGCCAAAAGTTGACCTACACCTTCCACAAGGTTTTATTACTGGAACTGTGGCAAACTGGAACTTTTTGGCTTAAAATACCATGGTGGATGACTGACACATGCCATATTCATTTTGAAAGGGACAGAAAAAAAGAGAAAGAGATCCAGTTTAAATGTTTCACTGGTGTCCAGGAATAAAAGCAGGAATAAATAATATTTTTAACTATATTTTCATTTTTAAAGAAAACTTCCTACTCTAAACAGTACTATGCAATACCAACATATTTTGTGACAGCGTCTAAAATGTGACATCACTAACAGTAAAGCTCTTCATTTAGTGAAAAAAACCATTTGCATTCGTGCTATTACTATACATTTCCAAAAATACAATTGTTTTAGAACTCAATAGATCCGTTATGAAAAAAAATAAATAAAACTTCTTAAAAGAGTTTGGTACCTGCATACTGAGGCTCCATCTGCTCTGGGCATACTGGGGACTACCACGGCTGATCTGAGTTTTATAATCACGGAATATGCCAAGTTGGAAGGGACCCACAAGGACCAGTCCAACTCCTGGCCCTGCCCAGCACCCTCCACAAGAGTCACACCCTGTGCCCAAGAGTATTGTTTACCAATGCAAATCCAAGCCTGAAAGCACATTATGACAATATTATGACTAAACCAGGTGGAAACTCCAGAAAAGTTTTCTAATTGAAAATCCTTCTCAAAATCTGTAGCAGTAAGTTAACAATTCTCAAAATATATTTCAATAAATAATTTAACAATAATTGAATTTTGTAGAAATTCTAGTTTGTATTAGAAAATTCAGCAGCCTCTTTTTTCTAGCATAGGAACAAGACTTCTCTGGCAAAGTTATTTGCTGCCATCATGTGTACATTTTAAAAACTGCACACTTATGAACAATACTTTTCCTTCATCAGGTCAAAAATCAGCCATGAGAGTACACATAAGGGCATTACAGACTTCAGTCAGAAGGTGATGGAGTTTCAAGGATTGGTAATGTAATATGAATTCTTACCTCAATACAGACTGCCTATTACAATCCAAATTTTACTGCAAAGACCACATGCTTTCCCTATGCAATCATAAGAAGCAAGAAACTGATTCTAAGTAAATGGTATTTGATGGCCCACAAAAAAAATAAACCAGTTGCTCTGGCTTATTCCATGCAAGTATCAATACTTCCAACACCACCCAACACCTTCAGCCATGACATCTCCAAAGAAGCAATGGTGATGAGGACTTAAACCCTTCCACCACATCTCTTCTGGTTCAGAAGAAACGAAAAAAAAAGAATGTTGCAGTGACCTAATGTTCATTTCCTCTAAATTACAGAATAGAATAGTTCAGCAGGAAGGAAAAAAACCACTATGAAGTTACATAAAACTAGTTTATCAGGTTTACACCATTCAGTAATTCCCACAGAGAAAGGGAAGATGCATCTACATTGTGTCTGTTGTTAGCCAGTCTTGAAATACGGGTGCAAGGTCAATTTAGAAGGTAATTTACAGATTTACCTAGTTACTGCAGTGAGGAAAAAAGTGCATCATGTTCTCTTTCATCTTAGACTGCTCTGTCTCTCACTAACATCCCTGAAACAATAAAAAACAGCACATTCACAGGACTCAACCCCCCCCACTTATCAATAAGCCTAAAATCCAACACTTAGTAGCTCTGCTTCTAGTAGGACGTCTAACTTGTACATTAGAAATACCTCATTACTATACATTACTTCTGGAAATGACCTTTAAAAGCTAGAAGTTCAAACATTTTATCAGACACTGTGATTAGATATATTTTCTAAATTATATCCTTCAAAAATACAGTTTGAAATTAGCAGCTTTGGGAGACAGAAACAAAATATACTTCAGTAGAAATTTTCTGCTCAATGGATTCCCAGGAGTGAGCTGCACAAAAAGCAGGATATCACTAAGCAGACATATAGTTGTAACTACAGTCAGCTTCAGCCTCAAAACAGCCAAAGCTTTTGGCATTACAAAAGACAGCCAAACCAACATGAATGGTGATAAAGATGCCACTAAATACAGGATCGTGAGATTACAAAATACAAGACTACAAAATCTTAGGTTCAACTTCTTGCAAAAACCAATATTCAATTAAATTACTTTAATACCAGTGAACTGTGTAAAAAAACCCTTTAATTCTTCAATGGGTACTCATCAGTATGTCCTAAATATAGCTCTATATACTAAAAATCTGGGGCTTTAAAATCCTCCAATATGCATAACTCTATTTGTGCAACTCCACATTAGGCTGAAAGAAGAAGAAGAAAAAAAAGTTTCTAAACAATTATTCTGATGTGCTCCAGATGCCATTTTAACTTGCAGAAAATATCAAATTTTTGCCTACACAGGACAGAAAGGCACATCTATACAGTACATGCAATCACAGTACTCCTTATTGCAGTAATTACAAAATATGGTACTTGACAGCACTTGTAGAAAGTTGGCAGTGTTTACAGTGTTGATAGTGGAAATGCACTGACAAGGCAGTAAAACCCACCATGCTTACAAAACACTACATGCTGACAATATTCACACAAGTACCAAACAAACGCTAGAAGGAAGGTGTCAATAAAATACAAACAAGCAGAAATCCCTACAGCTTTGCAACTGCAATTCATACTCTGTTTGACTCACTACACTGTCTTAAAATGCAACAAAGTTCAGACCTTGATACCTTGTGTTGCAGAGAAGAACGAGTTAAACTACATGAAAAATATACTTGAATTGCTGAAGATTGCACAAGCAAGAGCTGTGAAAAAAAGCTGAGAAAGAACTGCAGAAACTGAGAAAGATTCATAAAAAGAAGGAACAGCAGAAAGTGTGTCCCCCTCCCAAAGAACAGAACAGCCTGCTGTTATGAAGTAATTGCACAAAAGAAAAAAAATACATTCTGGCCTGCTATGCACTAAATCATACATAGACTGAACACTGGAAATTGTTATGCAGAAGCTAAAACAATATAAATATCTGTGCCTTTTGTCAATAAACGTCCTTGCAGCATCACACTGCTTGGTCTTTCAATTGCCATTAACCTTCATCTGAAAACCTAACTGGTAAGGTTTTCTAAATTCTACTGCAAAATACTTTAAATACTAAAAATAGGGCTATAACACTGAGGCAGAATAATCAGAATACCCATCTACTCCTGTTTCTCTTTTTTTCTGTTTTGTTTACATAAGAGAAAGCAAAAAATCTAACAACACATACTTGCTCACAGACAACTTGAAAACCTTTTAAAACACCAATTTGCTTTCAGTAACCTGGGTCAAGTTAAACTTTTTGAAATGGCTTTCAAGGAATACTGAAAGAGAGGAACCAGCCTAATTCACAGCAAATAAGATAAACTTACATTCAGAGAGTATTTGGGTATCTGAATGCACAAAATAACAGATTGCTGGTCATTGCAGCTCCAACTTAAAAAAATCTGGAGGTCCTGAGAATTATGTGCTATTACATATATAATTTATATATAATAAAGGCTTTTGATTCCCTATGTTTCACACACGTATACAAGTACAATGGTATGTTAGGAACATGGCTATGCACATGTTGTCTCATATGGCTTGGACAGAATTTTATACCACCACTAGATGGAAACCTGAATTACCTTTTAAACTGACAATTCTGTAAATGCTCCATTACTGGTTCTGCTTCTACTGTGCCTGGCTGTTTTCTTATTTAGAGATCTATTCTCACACTGGCTGTCACTAACCTGTACTCATTGGGAAGGCACAGGTCTCTGCTTATGGAGCAGATATTCACAAAACTTCTACAAGTATCTTCAACCCTGAGAGCACTAACCCTGAGAAATATGCCCTGCCAGTGCTATTCAATTTGAGAAATAAACTGTTAACGCTCATTAGAGATGCATCCCACTTCTACAGCAATTTAAATTTCTCAATCTAAGTCACAACTAATAAAATTGCTATACTCTGCCAAGGAATTTCAGTTCAGGGATTCAATTAATGTCACATTTTAAACATCCAAGGTATGCTACGAAACCATCTGAAATTTATAAACCTATTTGCACATCATGTATTTATACCTGCAATGTACCTGAGGTGACTGGCACACGCAAGTGACTGACATTACTGTTGGATGTCAGCCCTATGACTTGCATATGATTTCCTGCTGTGTCAAAAGAGTTGTAAATAAAAACTTCAGCTAGCAGATAAGCAGTTACCGAAACAGCCATTTGACTAGCTACATGCAATGATAGATATGATAGCATACCAATAATTGGCATGGTAACATGACACAAGCATTGAGAATACTGATGCCTCAACTGATAAAATTTTGAATTTAGAAAATACAGTAAAGGTCTAAGACCAATGTGTACACAGGAANAAAAAAAAAAAAAAACAACCCAGCAAGAAATCACTGGCCTCAGCAGTGGCCAGGTTAACCTGAAAGAGAATGATGCTGCTTTCCAGGTGAGAAGTAACAAATTCCCCTTCCTGCAATGGGTGTGCATCAAGCACAAGGCAGTGAGTACCCACCAGACTACCCCAATTCTCACCACTCCAAAAAGCCCCCAGACTGCCTGGATTTTCTATGGAAGAGAAGCAGACACCAGCTCCTGCTTCTAAACCCAAATCTGAAACACCACTGAAAGGGTGGAAGTGATTGCATAATATGAAAAATATGTTATTTGCATGAAACTTCACAACAGGGATTCACAACAAAAGGTCAACTTTTGCAATTGCACATAAACACTAATTCAGGGCGCTCACCAAATCATGGGTGCACCCAGGCAAAATTTCATAGAGGTAGACTTCAAATCCTACAACCAAGTAGGCCACCAGGAACCCCAGGTCAGAGCAGCAGCCTGATTTCCTGCAGCCCTTCATGCCCAAATCCCACATGCTCTTCAGTTTATCAGACACAACTCCCTGGCTCTCAGAAAAGTGCAAAGTTCCTTCCTACCTTTTGAGAAATATGAAAGAAAATAGAGGAAATTTACCCCAATTTAGTTCTTCCAAATTAGTAAGTAGTAAACACCCTAAGTGGGGATAAAAACATAGGACTCAATAGGAATTTACTCTTAATAAGAAGGTTTTCATCCAGATAGCCATAAAAATCACTAAAGGCAAATTCCAATGTATCCAGTAATGTTAAAATGAAATACTACTCTAAAATCCTATTCCACAACTTTAATAAAAGTAATAAAGTGGCATATAAGTAAAAATACTCTACTTCCAAAAAAAAAAAGTATTTCTTTGTCAGGCAAAGAAAATATCTCTTATATAATGTACTTCACTGAAACTGAGAGCAGAATTCAGAATGCCAGCAGCTGTTTTATACTACCTACATTATTTGCTGAAAGACAGCACAAAGGCCAACCCACATATCCCATTCCCATTTCAGTCTGACTCCAGTACTGGCCACAATTTCCTCTTCCACCCTCTTTTGACTGTTTGCTCTTCAAATTCTCCATTCAACATATTTTTGAGCGCCAGCAGTTTAAAAATAAATCAAGAAGGGGAGGGAAGATCAGACCTGCCCAGAAAATTAAGAAGCAAAGAGTTCTGTAAGTGTATCCACTCATGAGCAGAAAAAGATGTATCAGAACAACAATATTCTCTGAGATATGACAGCATCCCACAACCATCCCAGCAAAGTAAATACTGCAAGTGATGCAGGCAACTGGAAATCAATTTGATGAATGACAATTATTTGTATTGCATCAAACAGACTGATTCAAAAGTTTAGTCATTCCTGAGAGGCTACGTGACAGTTCATCCGAAAGCTTGCAAAAAGGTTTTCAGGACCAAGGGTGGCCAAAGGATTTCAAAGGCAATTTATTCAATCTACTAGATTGAGAAAATGTTGCGGAATTCTGCAGAATAATTCTGCTTGTCTTAGAGACAGTCCAGGCCCTCTCATCTACAGGGTCAGGCTTTCAAAAAAAGCCAAGTACAGAATGGTCATTTTCAAAATTTATGCTTAAATGTGAAACAAATTGTTACCAAAATTATTTAGCTGAATGTTGTACCTACTGCAATCTGAAGTAATCAATACTATCTTAATATTACTTATCTTATGTAAGCATTCTCATCAGCTACCATGATTTAGAAGACTGCTGAACTAATTGACTTATCATACCTGTCAACATTAGTTCAGTAGCATTCCAAGGTAATAATCAGTATCAATCTAATTATATCAGCAATCTCCTGTAAACGAGTACCAATTATTTTAATTAAAATATTAAATATTTAGAAAATAGATAGGAACATATATTAATAATTTATATGCTTAATTTGAATCTACCTGAACAAGCATAATTCCGGAACAACAAAGCTTACTTTCTTTGTATCCCCCTTTAAAATTTCCCAGCAGGTTTCCAGACACAAACTAGCAATCCAATACCAATGATAGGAAAACCACAGTACTTATATTCTTCTACTTTTATAAAAACACAAACGGACTTGCAGTCTATTATGGATTGTACCCACATAAAAACTCTTCCAAGAATATTCAAGGATAGTTTCCCTATTTTATAAATGCAAATAGGTCAGCTTAGGTTTCCTACAAAACTTCATTAGCCATCTCGATGATTTGCTCTAACACTAAATCTCTCAATTCCTGGGCATTTTAAACAAGATGAGATCCCTTCTCATCTCCTTTACAGGAAAACAACATGAACCACTCACATACTACAGCACGTATCCTTCCAGAGCTTTTTACCTCTTTTTTTCCCCTTTATATTTAAAGCTGATATTAGAAATCTCCCTATAGGTTTTCTACCACGTTTCACAAGAAATAAAGGAAATTTGTTCCATTTGTGAGACACAATCACAGAATCATGGAGTCCAACCTTTGATCAAACACAACCTGTCAACTAAAACACAGTCATCTCCTGAACACTTCTGGGGATAGTGACTCCAGCACCTCCCTCGACAGTCTGTTCTTAACAACCATTTTTGTGAAGAAATTCCTTCTGATGTCCAACCTGAACTTCCCCAAGACACAACCTGAGGCTATGTTCTCTCACCCTGTCACTAGCTGTCCGGGACAAGAGGCCAACTCCCACCTGACTACAACCTTGAATTGATACACCCTTGAATCAACATAATTTTAATAGCAAGGGGGGCAGGGGCATCGTTTGAGGCAACCATAATGTGACTGAAATGCCAGGCTGTTTTCTAAATGTTTAGCTAATATGAATCAAATTGGAAGACAAGAAAGCAGACCACTAGGCTATGAACTAGTATACTCAAGCACACCCAGAAGGTCTGACTACCCAAAGAGAGCCTGAAGAGTTTTAGCAACAGTCAAGTAGTTTCATGTTAAAATAAGACATCCTTGGAAATTTTCATTCAAAAAGCATTTCGGATGACTTATTAAGATTACATTTCATATTGAAATCCTCATTCAAAGTCAAGAAACATCACTGCAATCATCATATCCATAATCTTTACCCTCTGATGAATATACATCAAGATATATTACTTCAACATAAAATTAAGAACACTAATTTTCTGCAACATGAGACATCCTGCCACTCTGTACCAGATGCCCTACCCTGCACGCAACAGAAGGCATGAGGAAAGCACATTTCCAGATGGAAGCTGAATGTTGACAGGATTAAAGTGCATACAGCAAGGTATATGCTTAGCGTAATGAACAAGCAAATTGGGAAGAAAAATGCTGTAAATGCAACACACCAAAATACTATTATCAGAGCTGTAAGTATGCATTTTTCAAAAAAAAAAAAGAACTTAACAGGAATTAACAAGAAATTTAAACAACCATCTTGTAATAATGTCGTAGTGATTTGTTTAGGTGGATTTTTTGTTTGGTTTTATTGTTTTTTGTTTTGTTTAATAAAATCAGAGGCAGGAAGTGCAGTTATGGTTCATGTACATGAAGCAGCAGCATTATCTCAGCTTCACTTGTGGCTAACTGTGTGACTCTGAGGCAAGAACCGGGCACTTCACAGCTATGCTGGTGTGTCCTGCAAGAACTGTCCTGCAGCTTCCAGCCTGTTTCTCGTCCAAAGAGTGTCCTGCTGCACAGGAAGAGTGCAAAGAATAAAACACAAGAGAAACAAGTGGTGCACAACAGAACTGCTCACCATGTGCTGACTGATGTCCTGCCCACGCCTGAGCAGTGATCAACCCCTCCCCTCATGGCCAACTTCCCCCAGTTTATATACTGAACACACTACAGGCTGTATGGTATGGAATATCTGCTTGGCCAGTTTGGGTCAGCTGTCCTGGCCATTCTCCCTCTCAGCTTCTTGGGCATCTCCTCACTGCTAGAGCATGGACATCTGGAAAATACTTGATTTAGAGTAAGCACACTTAGTTAGGAACGGCTAAAACAGTGCATTACCAACATTATTCCCATACTAAATCCAAAACACAGCACTAAACAAGCTACTACAAAGAAAATTAACTCTATCTTAGCCAGAACTGGGACAGAGGACTGACTCCAACATGAATTAATTAGCATGCAATTAGAGCCCAGAGTTACCTAATCCCAGTTTGTCCACAGTCCACTTTCCTCAATGACCTAGTTCAAGTCTTCATGGGGCTGGGAACCACAGCATAACATAAGAAGCAAAACAAGTCTCAAGCCAAGCCAAAATGTGGAAGTCTGATTAAATTCCACACTTGAAATAGATTATTATTTGGCTGAGAAAAAGACCCCAGAACAAAACAAAAATTAAACATGAGAAGAGATACGTTAACTACGTGCTAATATCTCCCAGCATCTTGTTAGAAGACAGGCATATTTGCAAAGTTCTTTATACTCACACACTCAAAACAGTTATTAAATTAATTTCCTTTCCTTGAACATATCATAGCTAATAGCACTAAATGTCAGGTTTCAAAATTCAACTTCTGTTACTCGTAGTCTAATTTTGTCACCATTTTCCCTATAATCTACTTTTAAAACATTTCAAAACCGAGAAATATTTTCACTATTTGTTTACTTCGCTTTAAAAATGGCTAAAGATATTTCAGTGTAAACATTTCAATGTAAACATTTCCTTCCTTTTTTAAAACTGTTTTAAGGAAGATTTTAGCACTGAAAATAGTAACTTGTCTCTTTAGCTCATGTTAAAATTGAAAGCAGTGATGCGGAAACATTTCAGCAGTATCAAGTAAACGGCAATTGAGAATTACAATAGCATCAGGCATTTGAGAGGTAGATACAAATTTCTCTGATTTGAGGATCTATCAGTTGGCAAGAGGCAATTAAAATACACTTATTCCTTTCCTCTGTAGAGGATACCAGGTAGTCTTCTCCCTGCTTATTCCTGATGCCGCAGCCCAAGTTAGTTTAACCCACAGTTAGATTTCAGCTACTGCAGGTAGAAGGGATGGGGCAGTTCTCCCCCACGACCCTTCTACAGGGAAACTGGGAGGCAATGGTTGCTACCTTTGCTAACCACCTTCCACTGCAAAGCAGAACAGAACTTCCTTCCACAGAAAGGAAAACAGTTTTGGAATTCAAAAGTACTACCAAGCCAGTAGTTCAAGGAGCATGAAAATTAATGGGAAGGTTGCCTATACATTTATCTCTTGCAGCTGTGTTCATGCTTAAACTAAAGCTTCTCCTCTGTGAAGTGTCTATACATCTGCCTGCCTATTAATATCCTGATATCTACTGGGGTCCAGGCACGCGGGGAAAGCACCTTATGGGTCTCCCTCCTCTGCTGCTTGTGAAACTTGTTACAACCTCATCGCTTGGGAGTGATCTGCTTTTTCCTCCTTGGTGAAACCAGGCACGAAGTTCAGGGCAAGGTGCGTTAAGCTGAGAAGCAATGTTCACATTAGACTTGTTTCCTTAGAAAACACTGAAAAAATGTTACTCAGAAATGAAATGCAAGCTCACAGGGAAGCTATTTACACCTATGTACTTAGCTAACTATAATTATACAATTAGTTACGTATGTGGCTATAAATATTTATACAGACTTATATAATGCATTATTATAGATCATACAGATAATGGTGCGTCTATTTTTATTTATATATTTATACACAGCTAATTATATAACTGATGTCACTCCGTTACACATACCTTTGTGTGCATAAGTATGATCACACATATTTGAGGCAAGGCAATTAGAACCCTAAATGACAATCGGCCTAGAGACACGGAGTTACAAGGCATTCTGCAACTCTGGTAAGGAGCTCGCCCTTCCCGGGAGCACGCCCGAGGGGAGAGAATCAGCGGGGCTGCAAGAGACCTCATCGAGTCCAACCTCCGAGCAGCTGCGACCGCCCGGCGCCCCTGACCTTGCTCCCGGCCGCCTCCCTGCCCCGCGGGGCGGCGGGCACNGCCGAACCAGCGCTGCCCGCCCGCGAACTCGGGGCCTGCGGCTTGCTGGTGGGGCGTGTGCCGGCAGCGAGCAGTGCGGTTGCGAGTAGTGCTTGTAAAAATGGGAAGACGGGTGCGGGTGGCAGAGGTCACGGTATATAGGTAGATATAGAGATAGATATATAGATAAAGAAAACAGTTCGTTTTTGGCTCCAGGTTCACCACCAGAAGAAGGAAATGTGCACTTTATACCAGTGTAGCACGTGGCGCAAATTAGTTAGGCCGCTAGCCCCCAGCTTCATACGCTTAAATCTGATTTACTTGCGTTTTCACTATGAGACGAGAGGAGTCGTAGCAAGAAACCTTACAGTTTCCGTGGGGCTGCTCGGGACTTTGCCCCACCACGTTGTCACTGCTGAGCTCCTGCTTTCTCCTACCTCCCGCTTACAGCTCAAACTCCAGCTCCCTAGCTCTCCATAAAGCTTTTGCAGCAGCTTACCATCGCATCCAGCTCACCCATGTGGAAAAAACGTCAAATGTCAACATAGATATTATGGAAAAAGCAGAGTCAGGCAGTGGCAGCAGTGGCAAAAGTCTTGCCTCATTACGAGTGAGTGTTAAGCTCCTTCCAGCCAGTGAAAATACTCATGATTCAAAACACAAAGGAAACATTTCCATCGGGCCAGGGAGCATTAAGCTTTAATAAAATAGTAGGAAATTACATAAAAATGTACTGGCTCATTGAAAGCCCAAGTTACTATATGAGAGCAATAGGGTAAAGACCAAAGTACAGGCTATTTTACTGACTGCTATTTCGTTATGTTTATTTATTGTCCTAAGCACTTCATTGATGGAAAACTGAAGTTCCCAGTAACACAAAGTTACTGAAATAAAAGCAAATGCTTATAGGCTCACTATTCTCAACCACAGTCGCCTGTCCTTTTCATACCAGTGATGCTGTCAGAGTGAGCAGTCGGGCCCTGGTAGAGGTGGCCTGTTCCTCAAATTGATTGGTCTTGCTATAGTTTCCCAGTGGAAAAACTGTATTTTCTGCAGACATTTCTTTGAGGGAGGATTTCTGGACCTAAGGCGTTTTGTCTATCCTGTGTCCTTTAATATGTTCACAGTTTAAAAGGATTGAGGTTAGAAAACTGATTTGCTGTATCACTTATTTGCAGTGATGCAATTCCTCTGAATCATCTCAGGGTGCATTCATTTAGAAAATTTATTTAAATATTTTATCTTGACCACCGTACTCAGGTTGCACATTGAGAGCTTTCTCCATGCTGTGTGGCATTTAGGAATCCTCTTCCTTCCATGGCCTGCCTAAGCCCTCTGCTGGGCACTCACTTTGCCACTCAGATATTACCAGGCTCAAATACCAGCTCAGGCAGATCTGTGACCTTCAACATTTCCTACATCTTGTCTTCCTGTCCACAGAGACCAAAAGCCATTTTTGCCCATCCTGTGGGGCAGGTGGTTCCTGCCCAGGCGGATTCCTGCAGCATCTCTGCACCTCAGGCTGGTTCAGCTGCAGCTCTTGAGCCCTGTCCTTGCGCCTTCCCTAGGTGCTGCTAGAGGAGTGAGGATTTACCAGTGAATTCCCCATGGATCAGAGGATGAAGCTGTAAGTTCATCAAGCTGCTGACAGCAGCCTAAGTTGTCAGTCTTTGTCTATGAACAATTTTTATATGCCTAAGTCCTTGAAAGTCTCTGCACTATCAGACAATGTGGAAAGGCAGCAGAGGCAGTTGAGTGCCATATTCTTTGTGTATGGGCACAAAAGGACACACCATCAGGACTCAGTAAGATATGACGTGATATTAGAGGTATTATTTCCATACAATGACTGCTCAGCCATCAGTACTCAAAATATCTGTGCCACACTTTGAACGCAGACACAATTTCAGTTAACACACGAGTGCAACTCCTTTGCTTACCCCTTGTTGGTGCCTGCCTCTGCTTCCAGGCAGCACTGCTTCTCTGCTGGGCACTGGGGCATCTGTCCTGCTGCTCCTGGTGCTCCACAGCCTGCGAGCACTTCCTGGCTTGCATCAAAGAAAGAGGCACCTCGGGAGAGTGGTTCATCCCACTCTTTTTTGGGCAGGTGGAGGCAATTAATCACTATTTCCTTTCGTGTGTCGATAGAAGGATGGACATGTGATTTAGACAACCCATAATGGATTATTCGGTATCTGACTGGGCTTTAGAACACTGGCTCAGTGTTTGTTGTGCTAGAATTGGCGTGGATCTTACAAAGCTACCAGAGTGTCTTTGTGCCATAGCCCATCAAAGTGCCTTTGGATCTGGGGAGGCAGTGTCAGCTCCACAGTAGTTCAGCACAAAGGCGGGTGGAGTGGTTTATCCAATATATTAAATCTCTATTTCCATGGCTAGTGACTGTGTGAGCAGCATCTCAGCCTTTTCCCAATAATATACAAGAAATCTGTGGTAAAGCAGGGATGCAAAGTGGTTTCTTAGCCCTCCTTCTGAGCTTTTGACCCTGTGAATCTGCCAGAGTGGCCATGTTGTTTGCTACAGTCCTAATTCCAAGTGCAGAAAGACTGGAGGAACACTTCCATGTTTATTTTTTTCTTTTATCAGTAATGTGTTGACTAAAGAAGATGAAGCTGAAGTATTTATTGAGCTGGTATAATTGCTGTAATTTTTCAAATTATCAAGAGCATCCTGAGAGAAGTTCTTTTTGTGAATCAAAATAAATGATTAAATATAGAATGCAACGATGTGATATTTCTTTCCAGAACTGTTGGTAGTCCTGATGAAGCTAAATTTTATTGTCATATTTAAAATATACCCCACAGGATAATCTGCAATCTCTTCTCTAAAATGTGGATAAATGTTAAAGTACAGTCTAATTTCCTGCTATTAAAAAAAGTCCCATGTTTCCTTTTTTTGCATTGTGCAGATCACAATAAAAGTGCATCTCACGCTTCTGAATTATGATGTTTTTAATAAACTCTCTAAGTATTTGAATAGATTCGAGACAGTTTCTTTTTGGATGCTATTCCAGACCAAGGCAGATTCAAAAACCAAGCCAAAGGTGTGTTATGACAGCACAAGTTGTCTACTAAACATTCTATGGCATCTTCCAATGTGCCTCATAAACTACAAAGACACAGAATTATCCCTGCTCTGTAGGAAACATAAACAGAAAATTAATACTTTCATAAATTACTTAGAAAAAGCCATGGGTACTTAGGGATTCTGAGGATGCTTCTGCCTCTGTTGGAGTAGAGTTTTGTCCTTGGTTCAACAGGAGCAAAATCAGTCCTAGCATGGGACTGTCTGCTTCAAAACCCACCCAGAAGTTGGGCATGCAACCTACTATACGTGGATGCTGCTAAAAATGGACCAGCTCTTTCCCCAGGGCTTGGGGAAATGTGGCTGATGAAGATGCCAGTCATGTTTGCTGTCGGCTGCAGGGACAACTGCCTGTCCATGTCAGGCCCAGCGTTCTTCACGCAGCCTGTGCTGACCAGGACACATCATTTTCTTCCAGAAGTTCCATTTCAGTGAGGAAAAAAGATGCCCTGATAAATGTAATTTGGTGCAACTCATCAGGATGGCTTCAGGTACTCACGCATGCATCTGATAGTAGGATGAAAACAAATAGAACATGTTCCTGATGAAATAAATTCAGCACATGACAGTGTTGGAAGGGAGAGGCAGTCAGCTGGTTTTGGACTACAGCCAGTTACGTGCCTGGCAGACTGGTAGCTTTTGGACATTAGAAGGAAGTTCTGCTTTGGTTCAGCTTATGCTTGAGCTGCTCATTCATTGCAGGATTTCTTGTACTTTCATCTGAAGCACATGATCTGTATCATCCCAGACATGTTTTTGACAGTTCCTGAGGAAGCTCTGCTTGCCTCCTGCAGACGTGAAAGATGCCAAGTGTGTTAAAATATTCAAAGAATTTAGCTACCAAACTCTATCAAGTTTCTGCTTGAATATGTGTGAGCAGAGCTTTGCAGCAAGCCAAGTGTAGGCAGCATCAGCCCAGAGGAGTGCCAGGCTTGCACATGGACCCTCCTGCTCACTGTCTCCCCACCTTCATCTCCTCTCCCTAGTCCAGCGCTGGATTTCAAAGCACACATGCAGCAGCATGTCTCAGGGAAGTGTTGTGAAAGAAAAAGAGAAGATTGTGATTAACCTTGTGAGGGTTTTCTTTAATCTTATTTCAGAAACATCTAGTATTCAGTGGAAATTTTCTAAAAGAGTTCTATTCAGTGAACTGATCCAAAATTAAAATTTTGGGTAGAATGATTAAAGAGCATCAAAACTCAATGTAGTGGCAGGCAAGATGGTTTTAGGGGGAAAATCCTACACCTTCTTTTATAGATGGTGCCAAGTCAGACTGTGAACTGGAAATCTTTTTCATCCTTAAGTTATTGTTTTCAACATTCAAAGAAAGCACCCAAAAGACTGACTATATTACAAAACATTTCTTCTACTTTTGAAAATTCAAACAGAATTTGAAAGTGTCAGTTATTTGGAATTGCTGTGTGTCTTCTGCTCTTGTGAGCAATCTTTTTGGTAAATACAATACTAACTCACTTGGTTAATCTGCCACGTGCTGTTCCGTTTAACTGCATTCAAATTCTGTAAGAGATGCAATATTCTGCTCTTAATTCACGCAGTAAGTGAATTAAGAGCAGAATGTTGATGCTGAAATAAATACAATTTGAAAGCACACATTTTGTTATTTCAAATATAATATGAAGTATGCACCATTCATAGGTAAGGCTTTGTCATCCTGTTCTACTTAGTAAGTCATTTAAGTAATTGTAAAACTTAAGGCTGTGCAAAGATCCTTCCACAAATCCATTAAAATTCCTTCCAGAATAACACAAAAAGAGCACATAATTTTTTATGTTGATGCTTCTAACAGAGGGGGGAAGAAAAACAAGTGTGTAGATGATCAAATTAAAAAATTAATATTTTGGAAAGCTGCAGAAAAGACCACACATATGTAACTGCAAAAGCATATCCCAGCCTCAAAGCATCAGGAGGGGAGCAGAAGTGAGCCCCTTCTGAACAGTGGCGTCCACAGGTCCTGGCAGCTCCAGGTGATATGCTGTCAGGCCCTGAAGCCTAAACTCAAGGAATAAAGCTAGCTGGGCTACATCACTTCCAAACTTTTAGCCCAGCTTCACATTAACCCAAGAGGAATTTAAAGTGCAATGTAAACATGGTTAAATGAAGTTAGAAGAAAGCTTGTTGTCCTGTCTCCTCTTTTCATTAAATATGTTTTATTTGAAAAGCATAGCTTACAAATGCAAGCTGTGAGGTTTCTCTGGCAGCATTGCAGCTCTAAGTAAACACACCATATTATTTTGTTTGCTTTCTCCCCTAATTAAGTTTTTTAATTTTCCTCTGCTCTCTGTGTGGCTGCTTCAGTTTTGGCATTAGTACTGAGCCAAAGGGGACTGGAAGAAGACTGTGCTCTCTCTTTCTCCCTCCCTCCACCAAGTAATCACAGATCAATTGGACATCCCTTCTTGCTTTTTTTAAGATGTATACATAGCAGGCTACATGTCACAAATAAAGCATGAGCCCGTTGGCTCTTACTGGTCTGGGAGCCCATGCCTTCCCACTGGCAGAGAAACGAAGCCATTGACTGCAGTGACCATGGGAGGTGCAGCTGCAACTGTCCAGGCAGTGCTGCATACTTCAGAGCAGAAAGCAGGGCAAACCCACAAAATTCAAAGCCAAACAAAAATTTTGACAGCCTTTGAGAGTGTTTAGATTTCTCCTCAGTGGTTACAGGTTTTCAGGTTTTGCTCTAACGTTGTTATTGTTTCACAAATCCAGATCACTGTCTGCAGTTTAAAATGAAGCATGCATAATCCAACATCATTCATTATTTTGGCATAAATAACCTGCTATCAGCAAAGCACTTATTCCATCTCAGGTCTCTAGTGCTTTAAAAGCCCTCTGAATGCATCCAGTTTGTCCAGGACAATTTAACATGCAGGCCAAGTTCTGGAATACTTAACTAGCCTCACGTTAAAACACTTGGCATCACCTTTGATGTGCAGCCTTGGATAGGCATCTCTTGTCTCTATCCAGTTTCTGATGTTGTAATCAATCAGGAAAACAAATCCAACATGAAACTGTGTAGCTCTGAAACTGTTTGTGCTCTTTTGTTGTGTTCCCTGCCCTGAAACTCAGCACCACACTGCAGACTGGGGGTGTTTCTGGATGGCTACTCATCCAAGGCTTATTATTCACTGGATCTGGTGATATTTGTAATTACATTTCTTGATAGTCAGGATTTTCCTATGTGGTTTTTTGATATAACATCTTGTGTTAATGGTTGGGATTCAGAATAGAACTATAGGATACCACATGAAAAAAAAGCTTTTAAATAAATACTCAAGGTTCCTTAAACCCTTTTTATCCAACATCACTATCACTGTTAATCAGTTCCTGCCTCCGCCCCCTCCCCAAACCACCTGAAGGCAGGATCAGTGGTGATCAAAAGACATGTAGCATTTCTTAGTATTGAAATGATCACCTCTGTGAGATATGGTTTTTAATAATGAGTTTATTGCTTTTGCTTTGTGAATTATGGCTTTTCACTTCTCCTAAACCCAAACAAAAGTTATTTGCAAGGTGCCACAGGAATAATTTTTAGACTGGAAAACAAGAATGTTAGTAATCACAAACTGCTTGCTGCTTTGTGGAAGTGGCATTTGGTTTTTTACTTCTTTGAGATTTGCTTTTAAACTGAGATGTTGAAAGATAATTTGTTCTTATATACTATGGAGCAGTAGCAGCTCCAGGTGCTATAGAAAGCACAGACCAAGACATAGGGGAAAAAATTTCACCTGTTTCAGTCTAATGGGTTAGACAGTAGGATGGTCACAATCTCTTGAAAGGAAAAAAGTTGGAGACTTTTCAGTTATGGGATATAGCAATTACAAAGTATCCTAGCATTTATTCTCCAATTTTATTTTCCCATGTGTAAGTTATAAATTTTTTATATTCATTAGTGGGGTATAAAGATAATGTACATTTAAAAATCCTTGGCAATGAGTCTTGAAAGGAAACTTTTAGTGGTGCAGCAATGTACTCCTGGAGCTTATGGTGAAAACAACATTCTGTAGGAGAGATGATTTTTCTGTGAGCTCTAAAATTCAAATGATTGCTGTGTCATCTTGAAAAACTGGAGAATCCCATCCTGGTCTAAGGTACAGTGTCTATTTCAAATATCAGGCTGTGATATCAAAAGATGTACTTGAGGGGATCAGTACTTCAGAAATTCTTCAAAAGGACAGGAATTGTACCCCTTCTGTTGTTCAGCTTTATATATCAAAACTGTACTCTTCACAGCTTCCAGAGGGCTTTGCTGGGACTCATTTACTGTCTTCCTGCACTCTGCTTTCAAAGTTATGCCCTGGGAGCAAAACTTCTCATTTAAGACCTGGATTTCAAAGTGCTCTGAAATCCACAGGCATCTCCAACATGTTTTGAAAATTGTTGCACCTCACTAGAGCCAGAGGCATCATTATCCATGCAGGTCTGAAGTCAGTTGGTCTAACAGGTCTTCAGATAATATCCCTTCTTTTCAACCTTCCCAGGAGAACTGCATTTTATATGCTTGGAAATCCACTGGGACATGATGATTTTCTTGAAAACTTAGTCATGACAATAACTGGAACATTTCACAGTGTAAATGTGAAGTAATTCTTCCCTCCCTGTTGGACTGCTTCACAATTTTTGATTCCTGATTTATTTTTTTTTTTGGTAAACAAGTCGGAAAAATCTGGGGTCATGAAACCCATGAAACATGTGTATATCGCAGACTGATCCTAAGCTTAATTCTTCAGCTAACCAAACTGACTATTAGAATTTGATAAACAGCCACTTGAGAAATATTTAATACTACTGATGGTTTAGAAGAAGTAAAAATAAAAAATTACTTTTTTTATACTAGAACATGAATAATTTCTCTTGCTGTCAGTAAATACTTTCAATGCCTTCTCAAGTGTTGTCTGTTTGATACATGTGCTGCTGTACAAGCAAAGGAATAGATATGCCACACAAGTAGTATGTGCAATATGTGCATATACCTGTTTTTATATAAATGTATATACGTGTGCTTACAGCCACATGCCCCTCCAAACTCACATACATATGTCCATGGACACGAATTTACACACACAGAAGTGCACACAAAACTGCTTTGTTACTATAACATTCTGAAATAACATACCAAAACCATTTTTTCCTGGTTTACTTTGTCATCACATTTTTAAGGTTTTAATATGGTGCCTTTTTTTTTTTTTTTCTCTCTGGTAACTCTTCCCCCTGCTTCCCACAATATAAACTGTGCCCTGTGTGTGTGTACTTGACACTCACCGATTGCTTTGCACGCTTGCCTGTCAAAATGTGCCTTGCCTCCAGGTACACTGAGATTGTCTGAAGGTACCACATTGCCATTCAGCACATGGGAAACTTGAGAAACTGAGTCATCATGCCAACCTAGCCTTCAGTGAGACAGTGTCACAGATGGTACAACAACTTTAGGCTTTCCTGTGTCTCAATTCAGCGCTTCAGCCAATAGCTGATATTGTCTCTGAGGTTTGGACAACTTTGTGTTATTCCACACTGTATCAATGTGTCAGTTTTTATTTAAAACTTTTTGGACAATACATCATTGTCATCATCATCAGATATATTACCCATACAAATCAATCTGAAGTCTACGAGGATTTTAGTAAATGTTTTCTGTATATCCTGCAGAGACTCTTTCAGCAACAGGAAGGTGCAGCTACTGAGATCTGAAGCCTTAACCCTAAAGTGAACTGAAAGGTGTTCCCACAGCAAAGGTGGAAATGCCCTAGCAGCAAAAGACTTGAAAGATACTGATTGTCTCTAGCTGACATTCAGTAACAGAAATATATCTTAAGGCAAGATTAAAACATTCATTAAAGAGTGAAAATAATACATCATTACAAAAAAATGAGGTTTCCCTCTTACTCTTTAGCAGTTACAAAACATTCTTCTGGTTCTTTAATTGCTGCTTGCAAAGGCTCTGTACTGAGTCATTTAGTTTCTCAAAGTAACAACACTGTCCTAGCCTTCTTGTTGGCATTTACTCCTATGCCACCCACATTGAGCTCCAAATCTGGATCCAAGGATTGCTGAGCTGTGAAGACTGTATTTGTGTAATTCTGCCAGCAACCACCCATATAACCTCAGAAGAATCAAAGAGAATCAAAGATATGCTGAAACATTCAAAAGTCGTATGAACATAACTACCAGGAGATGCTCACAAGCTTAAGGATATTTTATAAACATCCTGTTCCATTTTCTGGTTGGTCTTTTCAGGGTGGAGAAGGATGGGAAGTGGTCAAAGACAACTCTTTGTATTTGGTCATTTAGCAAAGTGGAAGTTTTTTTATTCTATCCGTCTCATCTCCAGATGGTGGTAAGCCAAATCTCAGCACTGTGCCCCACTGCAGGACCAGAGAAAGGCAGTTGAGTGTTGCCACAGGATGAAAAAAAAATGTATTTTAGAGGAGAGAAGGACTCAAAACTGCTAAGAATTATTAGCATGATTATGTTGTTTAGCCATTCCACAGTTGGCTTATTCACTGTCTAGTAATCATCCCTTCCTCACTGGGTGTCTCCTTGCTGAAGAAAATGAAGAGATTTACCTAGAACCAACAAGGGATCAAGGCAAGATGAGAGTAGCTTCAATATCAGCCTCCTCACTTTCCTCTCTTTGCTTCACTCCTCACACAGGGTGTTCCTGTGTCCAGTTTTGCATGTCCTAGAGGTATTTTGTCTTTAGGCTCGACAGATGAGGCTCTAAGGCTGGAAACAGTGTTCTTCACATCTAGAGTCTGGATTAAGTGTCCGAAGGATGGCATAGGCTCTGTACTCCCAAAAAGCAGGATCTTCCAGGATGTCTCAAAGTGAGCCCACATAATGAATAATGCAGTTCACTCCTGAAGAGTATCCAGATGGAGACTGCAGTTCTGTGCATGCAAAGTTCTCTGGTTCATCTCTACATATGTATATGAAGAAGGTACATATTTATGCATCCACATATGCAAACTGATCTCTGTATTGAAGACAGGAATGCAGAAAATTATGTAAAAGGCTCCTCCTAACTTTGTTTAACTGGTGATAGCAAGGATCTGGCACACCTGAGGACAAATGTTCTTCCAGTTGTGCTTTTAAACAGGGTGCTTAACCCTCCCACCTTTACTTTCTGTGATTTCATAAATATTTTTCAAGTATTTAACTGCCCCTCTGTATTTTCTCACTCTTCCGAATTAAACAAAATTAGTTGATTCATTTCAAGTTAAAGTAATGGATTTCTTATCATTTTTACTCTCTAACTCCCATGCATGAGCATAATGCTGCATTGTCTGGGATGATTGGCTGAGTGGAAGATGTTTATTTTTAATAAGGATTCAAGAAAATCCCCTGTATCCACTGGAAATTATAAACATAGAAATGTCTCCACGAGTCTTTGGTTTGTTAAAAGAATTCTATTTACCGTTGCTATCTTTAGGTCCCAGTTTGACATCACGGTATCTCTTTAAACAAATAACCCAGGCAATGCAATGCTTTTTGGGGGGCAGAGAAGATTACCAGTGAACATCTTCTTGGCTGGTCAAGACAGTCAGCAAATTTTTGGGGTTTGGAAGGAAGAAAAAAAAAAAAACCAAAGCTCACCCTTTATTATCTAAACAAATATTTTTTAATATTTCTATGTAAGTACGTTCGTAGGAAATGTAAATAAAAGTCAAATGAGGGAAGACAGTAACTAGGGGGACTCCACAGAGTGATTATTACCCAGAATAATTGTGGAATGCACCCATGGACACATAGTACACCCTCCTGCAAGCATAAAAGACAGAGGGTTTATATTAGCACTGAACAGGGACACAAGTATCACACTGACCATTTTCAGGCTGTGTCCCAGTTACTGCAGTGTGAAACCACTAACATACATGACCACTTGGAAATCATGGATGATGTGGTAACATAGGACAGCAGCCCAGAAATCTGCATCTGATTTATTTTTTACTCATTGTTAGGTGTGACTATGTTTAACACGACAATTCACATCCCATAAGAGCTCTGTTTATAAAAGTTACACATATCAGAAAACTATGGAAGACATTTCCTTGTTCTTCCTGCTTTTTTTTTTTTTTTGCTTGTTTGTTTTTGGGGGGGTGTTTTTGTTTGTTTGTTTTTGTTTTTGTCTCAGTAGAATGTAGCCTTACAGAACAAAAATCCAGGATGACATATACAAACAAGCAGCTTCAAAGATGTACACATTCCTGTTTTGTCCTGTGTCCTGAATGCTTCCAGTCAGGAATCAAAGGCCAATTCTGATGCTCTGAGATTATTTGAGGAGAGAAATCCGGCCCACAGTTGTACCACTGCAATGCAATGTACAGAAGGAATCATCTGCTGTATATGGTCTGTAAGAACTCCCTGCAATATTTGCATGGTCAGACCATTTTTATCACAGATTTCTCTTTTAATGCTATGAGGAGGACCATTTTTAGATCTTTATAATCACAGACTGAACAAGTAACACCTTACCATTTTTTGCTTGTTTGTGTTAGGCCACCTCCCTTCTCCCCTTTTCTTTTCTTCCTTGCAACAGCACTGTGAAAGGCCCATTGTTAAGCAGTAGGCTTGTGACATTAGGGTCAAATCCCTTTGCTCACATTCCCTCATCTCCTCTGTAAGGGATGAAATCTAAGTGAGGGAGTGACATGCAAAATTTTACAGAACTTTGGAGTGCTCACTTATATTATAGAAGATGCTGCTCCAGTTCAAGCACCTTCTTGACTCCTGCTAAATCCAATGTGAAATGGTACTGAAGTCTCCATGGATTATGGTGGCCGCATTTAATGCATTGCTCATATTTGCTGCTCTTACTTCCATGCACAATATTCATTAATTTTGGACAGCCTCAATTTTCTTGTCACTGCCTAGAAGCCTGTACAACCATGGAGAGGATCTAGTCTATGCTGTATTTCCTTAGTTCTGGGTTGATTTACTTCCATGAATGGAAGCTGAAGTCTTCTTTTCCACACATTTCCTTTTCTGGATGCTGCACTGATATACTGGCTGTATAACACTTCCAACCCAGTGCCACTCACTGAGTAAATTGCACAGCCTATCCATCTTAGAAAGCAAGCATGATGATTTTCAGAGGTGCTGGTTCTGCTGAACTGCATCATCTTGTTGAGGGAACACAACTAAAAATTATAGGAGCAGAGTTGATGGAAGACGAAGGATTTCAAAATTATACACATTTTGAACATAAGAAGTGAGCTGGTAGGAAATTTATTCTCATTGTTACTGTTAGCATTCACAGTTTCAGAAACAGACATGTTTTGATTGCCTCCTTTATTTATTTTTAATAACACTATTTGCAAGAGAAATACCTGCATACTGCTGGAGCACCATGCCTTTGGGGTTGATTAGGTATAGTCCTCTGCACAAGACTTACAGAGATTGCATCATGTTAAGGGAAAAAATGCAATGATATCAGTGCCATGCAGAACTGTGTCATTTTAGGGTATCAGAAAGTCCTGCTTACATGTATCCCTTTTTTTAAGAGGAGAGCAGGCACTTGTACATTCTGGATCTTGTTTGTGAATTTTAGCTGCTACACCCAGTGTAAGTTGCTTCAACTTTTTAAATCTGACAGCCACTACTGAGGACAACAGAGAAACTTTGCACCATCAGAGGATTTGTGTTGTTTATTTGTTTGTATTTTTGTTTTTCAACTAACAATAAACAAGTGGTATACAAATAAAACACCTTATATTTTCTGTTTTCAATCTCTATTGTATTTCTTGAGACATCTGTGGGTGTTGTTCTGATTTGTCATCCTGCCTCTCAGAGGAATGTCATCCCCTTTCCTTGCAGAGTCGACTCTGGGCTGTTTTGCTCCAGCAGACACTCTGACAGCCATCTTCATCGGCCAGTAGATGTCATTGTGTTTCCATTGCAAAAGCACATCAAACATATTCATCTGGCTGCAAATGCCTGTCTGGTCCTGCAAACAATACTGTTGAGTATTTAGGATTTTCTCTACCCTGCAGCAAAATATTTCTTAAAATGCTTAGCCAGAAAAGAGTGAAAATTAAGTTCCAAGCATTTGATAGCTGTGACTAACTAGCCAGAATACCCTTGGCTTCAGCTAATGTAGTGCCAATGGTGTTATACAAACACAGCTTACTCAACAGGACACAAATCATTGTTAATAAACTATTACAAAAGATGCCAACAGAAGAAGATAGAAATAATGTCTCATGGATTAGCCAGCTTCTTTAGGCAACCAGCTCATTCTTCTATGAGGTCATCTGTTCTTCAATACTCAGACAGGATTGAGAATTTATACTTCAGAACTTTTTACATCTTCAGAGTGTAATGAAAAGAGGCTGTAGTCTGTTATTTTTCAGCTATTTTATTCTGGACTATGTTAACAGGCTCCAAATTTGCATGATATAATATTTGTAATGTAATTAGAAGGTTCCATTTGAAGTCAAAACTTAGTAGCAATAGAGAAGGAAACACTTGGCAGTAGTACAAGAGGTAGGGTTGTCCGAAAAGTCTGACATATTTTTTTTATCAGTAAAAGCTCAAGAGAAATCATTTAACAATCGTCTTGCTACATCCATGCTGGAAATGGCATGGAGGGCCAAATTCCCGGCTGGCAGCAACTAGTGAGGCCCTGCTGGCTCTAACAACACAGGAGACCCTTGACAGATTCAGCAGAGAACTGGTGTTTTGCAGTGTGTTTTGAGTCCCAGGGGCCAGTGTGAAACTGAGTGAAGTCAACGGAAATATTTTGCTTGTTGGCAACAGGCTGTGGTTGAAGCCATGAATCAGGTTTTCTGCAGGCTGGTGCAGCACATCTGTCTTGGGGTGAGGCAGCTGAAAGGCATAGGCTTGGATTTCGAAGGACAAGCTTCATTTCACAAGTATCTGCTCAGGCTTCACTAGCTGAGGAATAACCTGAGATGGCACAAGAGAAACTCAGCTCCTCCCTTAGAGTGGCTCATCCTCTTGCTTGCTCATGGAAATATCCAAAACTCTTCCTGGACTGGGAGACTTTTGCACAGGTAGGTGACTGGTTTGGGTTGAGAAGGTCTTTTAAAGATCATCACATCCAACCCCCTGCCAGAGGCAGGGACATCTTTCACTAAATCAGGTTGCTCAAAGCCACATCCATCTTGACCTTGAATACTTCCAATGATGGACAGAGTGGCTGGACAGTGGCCAGGCAGAAAGGGACTTGGCTTTTCTGGGTACTAGTTGACAGCCAACTGAACATGAGCCAGCAGTGTGTCCTGGTGGCCAAGAAGGTCAACAGCATCCTGGCTTGTATCAGGAACAGTGTGGCCAGCAGGAGCAGGGAGGTCATTATGCCCTTGTACTGGCACTGGTGAGGCCACACCTTGAGTGCTNAGGTCTTTTAAAGATCATCACATCCAACCCCCTGCCAGAGGCAGGGACATCTTTCACTAAATCAGGTTGCTCAAAGCCACATCCATCTTGACCTTGAATACTTCCAATGATGGACAGAGTGGCTGGACAGTGGCCAGGCAGAAAGGGACTTGGCCTTTCTGGGTACTAGTTGACAGCCAACTGAACATGAGCCAGCAGTGTGTCCTGGTGGCCAAGAAGGCCAACAGCATCCTGGCTTGTATCAGGAACAGTGTGGCCAGCAGGAGCAGGGAGGTCATT
>VXBQ01014629.1:17222-30650 GCA_013400175.1 Phainopepla nitens | reverse complement strand
TGAGGGGCTTGGAACACAAGCCCTGTGAAAAACAGCTGAGGGAGCTGGAAAAAAGAAGGCTCAGGGGTGACCTTATCACTCTACAACTGCATGAGAGGAGGTTGTAGTCAGGTGAGGGTCAGTCTTTTCTCCCAGGCAACCACTAACAGAATGAGAAGACACAGTCTTAAGCTGCATCAGGGAAGTTTAGGTTAGACATCAAGAAAAAGGTCTTCACTGAAAGAGTGATTGGGCACTGGAATCATCTGTTGAAGTGGGTGGTGCAGTCACCATCCCTGGACATGTTTATAGAAAAACTGGACATGGCCCTCAGTGCCATGGTTTATTTGATGAGATGGTGTTGGTCATAGGTTGGACTTGATGATCTCAAAGGTCTATTCCAACCTCGTTCCTTCTATCATTCTGTGGGTCACCCACAATTATGGATGGGAACTGTGACTCTTTCCAAGTTTGGATATGAAGTGTATGGTATACATACAGAGATCCTGTAAATGAGGACCCCTTGGACGGTCTAGACCACCAAACCAGGTGGAAACCCAAATAAATGATGAACAGATGGAATCCACTGATATTTCAGCAGTGTCCTCTGGGCTATATGGTGACAGAACACGTTTAAGGATGACAGCAGCCTCACCTGCTGTCTTACAGATAAATTCACCTGCAATTAGAGCTATACATGGTGCAGAACTAGTCTTTATTAACATTACAAAGTAGTCTCCTGAAAAAAAAAAATAAAAAAAGTTGTGACAAAACATCTGCTTACTAATTCATTGGTCAGGCTACAGGTGGCATACCACTCCACATTCATGTCATACATGCTGTGGCTGCTCACTTTCCAAAGCACATGAAGGAAACTTTGTACTGCTCCACTGAGAGCAGTGTCAGGCTGCTGAGCTCCCAGTGCTGTGCCTCCAGACTTTCACATTTACCTGGGATTTCTCATTCGAATAAGGTAATTTAGAACTGCCTCCTGGTAATTTTTTTGATCTACATCAGCTGATCCATAAATATCAAATAAAAAATATGCAGCACTGTCTTAAATAGTTGTATTCCCAGCTCACTACTTCCTCGTCTGATTCCTCTCAGTCCTGTTCCCTATCCCATGCAGCCAGGGCTTGCTGGAACATTTATCTGAGGATTTAGCTGACTAGAAACACATCATACATTTTTCTTCTTTCAGATGCACATTTTTTTCCCATGCAACTGACTACATCATTGCAGTGTGAAGGTGTAAAGGAAAAGAAATATGTAAAGGATAAAATGTAAAGGTCAGGATAATATCTATTTTTCTGTCTGCCTGAGGATATCCTCACAGAGGTGGAGACAGTGGTGAGATGGATGTGGGAGCCCAAATTGCTGACTTTCATCTGGACTCCAGTAAGTGTCCTCTGTCTCATTTCTCCATCTAAATCAGTGGAGGTAATGCTATTCATTGTCTCATTTCACCTTAGGAAAAACATTTTCAAGGTTGTTAAGGCATTTACATACTACAGAAACTAGAAAATTCCCACTCCTGCAAAAGACTATGAAGAAATGACTGATCCTACTTGTTGTACCAAATGCACTAGTTAAGAAGATCACTAATTTAAAAATGACAGTAAAAATACTGACCTATCTCACTTCGTAAGCATGCCTTGGATATCCTCGCCAACACAAATGTTCCAGTTTATTTTTAAAAAAATAGTAGTTGATGATGTAATTAGAGCCTGTGTTAGAACATACTTCCAGAAGGGAGATGAATGAAGACTTTCTAAATATCGTACATTTTGATAAATCTAAGTTTTGCTGTATTTGGTTCTGCTTCTATTTAAATATTCTACAACTTTGAATGTAATTGTGCATGAGTTTGCATATCTTTTCTTGCTTAGAGCAAATCCAAGTCTGGGAATGCTCAGGTGGAGATTTGCAGCAGGGTTCAGGTATTTAGGAAACTACCCAGTCTGACCACTCGTTCTGAGACCCTCTGCCAGTCACATTCCCTAGACCAGGGACAGGGACTGCTGGGACCAAAGGTCCTTCAGAGAAGGCAGCTCTAGTGTGCCAATGGGAGCCCCTCTTGGCTTGCTCCACACTCCACTCGCACAGTCAGACCAGGTTTCCTTAGTGGTTTGGCTCTAGTTTCCCATAGCAGAGTCTCAGATGTCTAGTTCCATTTATTCATAGCGCAGTGACACAGAAACTACCAGAGCCGGTGTGTCAGAGGAGGACCCTCAACAAAGGAGCCCTCACCCATCTTCACCTTCTTCATTATCCTAAAGGTCAGCAGTTCCCGGCTCCTAAAGTGTCCCTCAGAGTGTCCATTCACCTGAAGTGTCCCTCACAGTGTCCATTCACTGTCCATCCAGGCTGTCATCCTTCTTCGTGGCCTTCGTTATCCCAAAGGTTGGCGGTCCTTTTGTCTCGGGCTCCCACTCAGAGCTCAATCTGCACCTCAGTCTGCATCCAGCTACCTGGATGAGAGGTGTTTCTCCACTCAGGGAACCAGGAACACCAGCCATAGCACCCAGGGAGATGCCTGATCCTGGAGTGGCTGCACTGCCGGCCTATGTGGGTGTCACTTCAAGAGCATCTCTGCCACCATGGATTCCCTCTAATCACAGAGGCCTCAGAAAAGCATCTGGCTTAGACTTGTCACTTGAGATTCCTTGGCATATCCTGGCTTGTGCAGCCATGAATCTCTAAGACACAGCACTGAAAGACATAAGAAGAGATGTGTTGGAGGCTAGGGGTTCTTCCTTTTTTTTGTTTTCTGTCATGGTATTTTTCTACAGTTTCCTTTTTTTTCACCTCTTTGGATAGAACTAGACTCTCCTAAGTTTAATATTTTAAATTAAACCAGTGATGCTAATTCACAAAATCATAGAAACATAGAATGGTTTAGGTTGGAAGGGACCTTAAAGATCACCTAGTTCCAACTGCCCTGCCACAAGCAGAGACACCTTTCACTTCTCCAGCCTCCCTCTGCAGTTGGTACCACTATGGTCCCTACAAAATCCCATCACACCTTAAGGGGCTGGTCTAATAGTGACAGATCAAACCCCCTTTGGTTCCTCCTGCTGTCTGTGGTGGGAATTGAGACACCTGGGCACCTTGCTGCCCAGCTCAGGCACCTGATTTCCAAGGAACCAAAGATGATGAACCGGCTCCTGACTCCTGGTGAGTGCTGTGCCCACTTTTGCTAGCTGTAAGTGCAGTCTGTGAACCTACCAGGCTCTGCATCCTTCAGTTGTAGGGTAGCTTTACCCTAACTTGAATCTTTTGACCATTTGTAAAAGATAGAAAATACAAAATTTTGCAACAGCTGAAAATTTAAGCAAAAAACCATGTTCATGTTAATGTTTAGCGAGGTTATTTTTAATCATGTTAATAACCTATTTATTCTAACTGTTCTTAGTATAGCATCATCACAAAAGCTTCTTGGTGTGCTCAGTGTGGAAAGTCAGTTAAGATGCTATAATGATGTCAAAATGAAATGCTGTCAGCGCAAATCCATGAAATGACATAACGGTGTCAGAAATGAAAGGGAATCATATCAGAGTGTGTTCCAGCACCACTCAAAAATTTGTGAGAGGAAAGGGTGCCACAACTGGGGGACAATGTTTGTTATGACAGAAATGCTCAAGAAACTAAAAAGGGAAACCATGTTTGCCAGCCACATCACTTTTTAATCCAGCAGATTTATGAAGAAGTTGTGCTAATTTCCTCTATAAATATCCCAGTGAGCAGAACAGTGCTTTGTGTTGCAGAAAGTAGTTTTTAACTAGTTGCAACTCCAGGTTTCTTCTTAAAGGGAATAGAAAGGTTCATTGCATTGTTTGTGTAAGTAAGCAGTCATTTTTCTTTTGAAGGGAAAAGAAAAACAAAATGCTTCTTATCCAGTTATCCTCTTCAAGGAAACTCACATCCCATGACTCAAACACCATCCTAAAGAAGGGACTCTCTAGGCATTGCAGGTAGGACAAATCTATCCCTATATCTATTTTTTCTGGTTTTTAATGATTACGAGTGCCTAGAAATTCACACACCCTTTGAGGAAGGATGAGTGTTTTGCAGCTGTTCACCTCCTTACCCTGTAACATCATGCTCAGCAATAAAACCTGAGGCAGGAGAAGAAGGAGGCATGCAGAGCCAGTTTCCAGGTTGGTCAAGTTCAGCAACTGTTTGGGCATTGTTCTGCCCATGGGAGGTGGTGGATGGTTACCTTTGCTTTGCTTGCTAGTTTTTTCTTCACCAATGAAACTGCTTTTATATCACCTTGGGAGTTCTCTTGCTCTTTTTGCCCTTCTTGTTTCTTCTGAGTGGGGAAGTGAGTGAGCAGCAGTATAGGTACTGAGATGCTGGACAAGGAGTGCCCACCAGGGACATGAACTAACTGAGTTAAACATGCATCTCCCAGGTTTAAGGAATAGCTTGCATTTACCTTATTAAGTTTGTGACACAGACTTTGCTAAGCTCTCTCGTAACCAAAACAATTTCTAAACACTTCTCAAAGTCCTATTTAAAGCCACGTGCTCTGGAGGATGTAGTAAAGGGTGCAATAACGTGCTGCAAGAGCAAGCAGCCAGCTTCATCTGCTGCAGCACAGACACAAAATTTCATCTGGTGCCTCTTATCCATGCCTTATCCAATAACTAAACTAGAGCTCATGATGATAAGCTGAGAATTTGCAGAAGCTGGGTGCTGACCTGACTTGGCTTCTGGGTAAGGCCATGGTTACGCTCCCGTGGCACCAAAGTGGGAGCAGCCTGGCCGCAAAACACTTTTGACATGATTTGCTGATGGTAATGAATTTGCCATGACATTTGCTTAGACTGTGGTGTCTGTGGTTTAGTTATCTTCAATCTTAAGAAGAGTTGTGTCACTTCTGTTTGGAGTATTCTGACTTCAGATTCTCCTGAGACCACTCTACATTCATCCCTGTGATTGAATACCTGTCCATAGTGCCTGGAGTGGCACTCATGCCAGAGGATGGGTTTAACTAAGAGTTTGAAGAGTCAAACATTAAACTCATGGAATATGTACACACAGAACAAAACCACCTTTATTTGCTGGTTCTTGGTGGCTGTCCTGGGTTATAGGACAGTGCCTATAGGACAGGTTATAGGACAGTGCCCTTACCGTGCTAAATATTCAGACTGTATTATAGGTGATCTGGAAAGTGCTTCTGACAGGTTATATTAGCTTACATTAGCATCCACCTGTATCCTAAACACTTGAGTGTGATCATATTCTTGGCAGAAGTTCAGGGTTTCATCCACACAGCTGTCCCATAATGTCTCTCCTAGGAGAGAGTGATCCCACCTTGAGACACATCCAGTCTTTTTTCACGTCAGCAATGGAAGCTGAAAGTACTGGCCTAGACTTGAAACCTGGATTTTATGTGGCTAAAATAAGGCAAGCTGCAAAGACCATGTTAATGAAGGTTATTACTGACCAGATTATGCCCAAAGTTCATGGGCAGAACCTTCAAACAAGACAAAGGGGATTGCCTCAAATTTCAGCTGCTGAGAAGAACTTTTAGAATCATAGAATAGTTTGAGTTGGAAGTACCTTAAAGATCATTTAGTTCCAGCCCGCCTGCCATGGGCAGGGACACCTTTCACTAGACCAGGTTGCTCAAAGCTGCCTCCAACCTGGCCTCAAACACTTCCATGGGTGGGGCAGCCACAGCTTCTCTGGGCAACCTGTGCCAGTGTCTCACCACCCTCAGAGCAAAGAACTCCTTCCACATATCTAACCTAAATGTCCCTTCTCTCAGTTTGAACCATTTCTCCTTGTCCTGTCACTACAGCTCCTGACAAAGAGTCCCTCTCTGCCTTCCCTGTAGGGCCCCTTCAGATGCTGGAAGGTTGCTCTGAGGTCTCTGCACAACCTTCTCTTCTCCAGGCTGAACAGCCCCAACTTTCTCAGCCTGTCTTCATGGGGGAGGTGCATGCATGGGGGATGTGCTTATCAACATCATGACCTTCCTTTTGTAAGTGCCTGTCTGCTCTCAGGGTTTATGCTTCATTGGCCAGTGCTTGATTTAAATTGTTCCAATCAATTTTTTACAGCCAAGGTTCTTTTTTAACAAAAACTGTAAATTTGATTAGTCAGATATATTCCATCACTAGATTTTTGAGGTTTTTATCTTCAGCTGTCCATACTGAGAGAAAAAAAAAAGGATGAAATAGTATGGAAGCCTGAAAAGTCCATGTTGATGTTCTACAACACACTTTCATTCTGTGATTACAAAATTTCTTTCATTTCCTTTATACAAAACAAAATAACTGAAAGAAATGCTAAAAGTTAAAATATTTCATTTCAGTCAGGAGAAATGTTTTAGATGACACAAAAATTTTATCAGAATTTCTGATTCCTATGGCATTTGGAATAATTATTGAGTGATAATTCAAAGTAAGTTTTTGAAAGATCTACAAAACTTTCCACTGAAATAAAATCCTATCTAAAAATGTCTGAACTTTTTGAACAGTGGTTACATCATATTAGCATTGGCTGAAACTCAGGAAGCAATATTGGTAATTTCAAGGGAAAGATACTTTTCTGCAGTGAATTTGCAACTTATTTCTTCTACAGAAATGGCGGGAAAAAAAAAATTCAATTTCACTTCTCAACAGATATTCAAGCAGATTAAAACTCTCCAGGAAATCTCTGAAGATGCTGCTGATTTCTACTAAAAACCATTTTTTTCAGATATTTTCAATTTTGACAAAATATTTTCATTTTACTAGGAATAGCTCATTAGTCTATCATTTATGTAAAATATGCTCCCCAAAGTAGTAAAGAAAGTGGAAAATCATGATTCACATTGTGGTAAGAGTGGGATTTTTCAATTAAAATTTGGATTTCTTCAAGAAAGCTTGAATATTCTTTTTTTCCCCCCTGTATGAAGAGAACTTTCACTCAAAGAAATTCTCCAACATCTTATGTACATTCATATATTTTAAAAGTATGTCTGTTGCTGTGTCAAATGTGTCTTACTGGAAAAAGCTACTGACTTTTCCATTCTATTTCTTTAATTTTCCACTACTCTTGTGTGTTGCAATACTCCAGGTGGGTGCTGTGTGTGCTTCTGATTATGCTGTGTTACACAGCAGGGAAACCTCTTATCTCAGACTGGTTGCCTGGTTGAGGAAAAAAAAAAAACATATTTAAGGTTGTAAACACAGCTGTGGAAGAAATATTTTCTATTTCCTTGCTGTTTGTTTAAATGTACTAAAAAGACATAATTACAGAAGTTTGCAAAAATGCCAAAGTGTAGAACACAATAGTAGTTTGGTCTATATGGTTCTATTATATGTCTATATGTCTTCAGATGTAGCTTTAAACAGACCAAGGAAACCTTTAGAAATGTCTTCTCTACTTTATGCGCTGATTTGCCCTCATAAACAAAGTACAGAATTTTCAGAAAAAAAATAATTTAAAAGTAATCTCATAGCTACACTGTTATTAAGAAGTGTTCAAATCTTGTTCTTGTCATTTTTCATGCCAGCTTGAAGATTTGTGTTTCTATTGTTTCCTTTTTGACTCTCTGCAAACACTTTAAAGATAGGAAATTTGCAGATCTGTAAAAAAAAAAAAAAGAATAGAGGTTTTGTAAATCTAACCACTGCAACTTCATTTGAAGAAAATGAAATCTGAACTGTGAAAGAGGACAATGCCTTGGTTTTTTTCAGTTTGCAAAGAAGTAGAGTAACGCAATCTCTTTTATTTCCTATTTAAATAAAGGCTGAAGCGTTTTCATCTGTGGCATGTAAAGTCTGCTTTGCAAAGAATAAATTCAGAGCACACACATTGTAAGTATTTGCCAAGAGCACTGGGTTTATATTGGTTGAGTAAACAGCACTATAATATTACAATTATAAAAACAAAATGTGCAGAAAAATGTGATTCTCACTCTTTTGTTAACACTCTATTAGTTCCTGAAGTCCTAGTGAGAAAAGATTAAATGTGAAGCCCTCAGTAAAGAGCTCTGCTCCATTCAAGCTGCAACACCACCAATTGCTTCACCAAAAAAAGAACTAGATTTGATAGGGATCCTTAGTCCAATTCCTGTGCATGAACACCTGAAGCCATCTCCCCTGAAATCCTACATAAAATAACACTAATGACATCCTGGTCACTTCAGTCTATGGAAGATTTCGCCTTTTATAGCTCAGTTTGAAGGCAAACAAAGGGCTGCATCAAGTTCTTCTGACTGTGGCTGGAAAGGCTCACACTGGCAGCCGTGCGCAGTTGGACGACACTGTACCATCCTTCCACTCCACCCACAACTATTATTTCGTTGCCCAGAGTTGTTGTAATATGACTGCTTCCCTTCATAATCTCTGCATTTTATCTAGCTTCTTTTCCAAAGCCAGAGAGGATAATTGTCATCTTTTGTATAACACAGCAGAAAGGCTGAGGTCAGGCTTAAGGGCCATGGCTTTCTCAGTCTATCCGTACCTTCTCTAGGCTGCCACTTCAGTGAGGCAGAGAGCAACAGCAAGCATGATGAGGCTGCCTAAATTCGGTAACAAGTGCCAGAGGAAGAAAAGATTTTATGTCCAACCCATCACAGTGGAGTCCTCCAGCAAAATGGGACGGAGAGAGGAGAGCTGAGAGCCAAGCACATGAGTGCTGCAATGAACAGGGTAAGGCAGAATCTAAGAGCTCTATGGCTCCAGGTGTTGAACCAGGAGAGGGAACGTGGGCACACAAAACTTCCATCTATTCCCATGGAGCCAGTGGAAACTCTTCCTGTTGGTTCAGCAGGACATGGATCATGGTGGTGGTTTGTGCCAGGTGGGTTCCCCGTTCCCCTTGGAGATCAGGGGAAAAGGAAGAAGTGGCCACGCACACCTTGTCGTAAAGAGCTGTAGGGTTAACTGCTGTTCTTTCAAGGGGTGAAAAGTCCCAAAGCCAGGCATCATCACGCACGCACCATTCCTAACACAGAACAATTCTGAAATCAGGGTGATGCGATGTTGTTTGGTAGCATGAGAGGAAAAAGCGGAACTTTTTATGAAACTGACAAAAAGATTTGAAGGCCAGAAGGGAGCACAGCATTCATTTGCTCTGGTTTCCTGTACAGCATAAGCCATACAACCTTGTTTGGCCATGTCTCCACCCTTCTGTCTTCTTCTGCTCGATCCAAAGTTCTCACTTGGAAAAGGAGGCATCTTCATGTAAAAGTATGATGACTGATGCCTAAGCAACCATAACCTTTTGGACTTCTTTTCAAAAATTAATTTACTCTTTTTGAAAGAAAACATGTAAACATGTAAAACATGTCTTATTTCTAATCCAAATGCATTTTCACTTAAATATATCTAATGAAAATTCTTTTTCTTCTGTAGGTATCCACCCAGGGGATACTTTTCCTCAAAATATGTGCCTGCATATTCAAAGTTTGTCTCTGAAGAAAACCACCTGATTTCTCATTCCCAAACCAAGACATTTTCTTAATAATAAAAGAGCTAGTAGGCTTGCAGAAGCACAAATTATACAGCCCCAAGAGCTATTTTTCAGTCAGTGTTCAGTCACTGACTAGAGAACACTGTGATGAAGAAATCTTTGCTGAAGAAGAAAATAACCTCCATTTTTCCAATAAATTAAGATCTTCACAGGAATGTTAAATGAATCTTAAAGCAGATCATCTTAGTGTTTCTTGCAGCAGGCCCTCTTTCGAGGACAAAGATGTCATTCAAAGATGCAATCCAAAGATGAAAAAATGAATACCAGAAAAAGAAAAGTCTTTTCGTCTATGCTTATAAATATGGTGGTGACCTTACAGAGCCCCTTGAAGAGACAGCACTGACAACGCAGCCAGTGACACCCAACTTCCCTGCAGGGCTGCTCCCAGCTGCAGACTGGATTGTGAAAGATGAAAGACAAGAAGCTTCCCCTCTACTGCACAGGGAACTTGCAGGAGACTAAGTTTGAATTACGGTAGCGTATGTTTCAGTGAAGGACATAAAACCTAAGGCAGGAGGTGAGACGAAATAAAATAATGTAGCCCTGGAATTACATGGGGAAAGCCAAGCATATATTTACTTCAGAAGTATTATTAAAAAGGCAAAGCTATAACTGAAGGACTGAACATAACATGGGTTTTATGACAGATGCATGTTATTAAGTCATTTTGTAGATATATTTTACTGCTAGCTAGAGTAAATACTGTTGGTGAGTAGATATTGATAAATTTCATAGGTAAGGCCAGGCAGACCATGTAAGAAATAAGTAATAGGAACAGAACCATATGACAAGACATGGGATTTGGCATTGTAATCTTTAACCTGCAAGGTGTCCTTGTCCCTTGTTCTGTGTCCCTTCTGATATTCACTGCTCCTGCTGTTTAACTGCTGTTGTTAATTTCTTCATGGATTTGTGTATGGTTTAACACTGCCTGACTAGAGCTGATTGCACAGGCGTTAGCTAGGCAGGAGTTTTCGGGATTTTTTTTCCTAAGGCTGCCATCATCTGCAAATCCTTCAAGGTCTAAATTATAAAAGTTTGGCTGACCTCTCTAGGAAAACAACGTATTAGATCATTATAAAAAGAGCAAAAGGGAAATGGCAAGCTTAATTCCCGAGATTTGTAAGTTAAAATGCACAAGGGCCCGGAGGCAGGCTTTCCTGAGCCCCTCAGCCAGCAGCCCCACCCTGCCCTGCCCCGCTGAAAGCACACCAAAGGGCCTGAAGAGCTGTGCCTCGAATTCTTTGAGCGGTCATCTTTTAACAGGGATGTCAGAGGTCTAGCAAAGCATTCCTGTGGCATTGGGATGCAAAGGGGTTTATCTCACATCTGAAGTCCTGCAGAGAGGCAGCAGCCCTGCTCCTATCTGAGAGGCCGACAAGTGAGTTACAGCTGAAGGACTTGTGACAGGCGAGAGAGAATAAGCAGAGTGAATGCCTGTGCTGGAGATGAATCTTCCTCGAGGAGCAACTGCCTTTGGCTACCCGGAGCAAAAAGCTACAGTAATAAATTTTAAGGCCTGAAAAGATCATTACAGTCATCCAGCCCAGCTGCCCACTCATCCAGGGTGCTGCATTTCCTGAAGTCGTTCATGCCTGCCCCTCCTGCTGCCGCAGCTGAGGTCCTTTCCTCCTCTGCTCTTGGTTGGAGGCCCTTCCCAGTATGTCACCGTCGGCCGTGCCAGATGTCTGCAGTGCCCTCCCTGTGGCACCGCTGCTGGGCAGCAAGAGCAGCTAGAGCAAATATTTTCCCTGTAGCATTTCTGGCAAAGAGAGATTTGACATCCAGCTCTCCAGCGGTGCTGGCTCACGCTCTGCATCAGAGCAGCAGCTCCAGCAGCAGCTTTGTCTATGTGGCTCCAGGTCCATGCTCAAACATCTGTTATGGAAACGTCGGGCAGCTGCGCAGGGAGCCATGCTTCTGCAGCTCTCAGTGCTGACCCAAACTGCAGATCTGGAGAGGGCTCTGTCTGGTTTGTGTCTTGGCTTTCTTTGAAACCACTGGGCCTCGCATCAGTTGAAGCACCTACTGTTATTGGAATAACAACATCCGACTACCTGAGGAGCAGGCAGGTAGAAGAACAACTCCATTGGGAGAAGCTGGGTTTTCTGATAATGGTTCTCTGCTGGCCTCCATGACCTTAGAAAGAGGCCAGTATTACATTTGCAATGGAAGCATATGGGCTGGAAACAGGAAAAAAAGACTAGGACAGACTTTTCCTGAAACATCCTGCCCAGCCCAGAGCACATCTCCATATTTCTTGAGATTTCTCAACATCCATGTTGAGCCCATGAATGGAAATAATGTGAGCTCTTCTTCTGCCCCATGAGCTCATGCGGACAGAGCTTCAAAAGGTAAAGAAATGGTCGAGTTCATTGAATATTTCCCTTTCTGGAGGAGCAGGCCATGACTCAGCTGGGACTGCGAGGCAATGCTCTGCCTTGGCAAGGTTGTGATGCATCAAGAAACAGCTGAGCAACCCCTCAGCAACCCCGAAAGGCACGTCCTGAGAAAGGAGGGAAGGGTGGATGCAGGCAGGAGCCTTGCCTCTCCAGGAATCTCTTAACACCATCTTGTCCCCCAGCTTTGGCTCAGCCTGCTACAGCTGACCTTAACAAGAAGCTCCTAGCTCTCCTCTTCACTCACGCTGGTGCAGTTTGGGGGAAATAGGTGCAAGTGTATGCTTTTCCTGTCAGCTCCTTGGCAACTGAAAGAGACAGTCACAGGTTGCCCTAAAAAGCAAATTCTAATTCCTAACACTGGTTTTTATGGGCTGTGCAATTTACAGGCTGGACAAGCGAGGCCAGCAGAGCCTAGCCTGTGGCCAAGGCTGGCAGTGAATCCATCAGCCATGGAAATGCCAGAGTGACAGGTTCACTTCATTAACAGGAGGCCCAGTTTTTCTTGGGCACGCACAAGAGGAAAGGCTGTTCCAGGGGTGGGAAATGACCCTTTTGGATGGATGACCCTTTTGGATGGATGATGCTTTTTGGATGGAGGACTAAAACAATGCCTGCACCAGTGTTTGAGGGACCACACAGGCTTTGGTTCCAAGTTCACATGAGCATCTTTCCATCAACACAAACGGTGACCTTCACAGGAACACAAACATCCTTTCCCTTAGGAGTGACTTAAGTTCCCCAAAGCAGAGCATGTTGTGCCTAGGTGGAGACATGCCCGCTTTCCTCTCCCTGAACTAGCTGTACCCAAAGCCAAAGGCTCTTCAGAAAGCTACTGAAATGTGAGCAGAAAGTCTTAGATGCCTTCCCTGAGTTTTCTTTCAGGTCTGCTTCTCCTCCCCTGCTTGCTTTCCAAAATCCTTTCCTGCATTTCTCCCTTTCTCACTGTCTTGTGAACATCCTTCTGGACAGTTCACCAGCCTTCTCTACTGGATCCCCAATACCTTCTGCCCATACTGAAAATTACAAGACTTTTTACTCCGCAAGAGAATTTTTTTGGCCTTAGGTGAGAATACAAGGACTTTCAGTTCCTTTGCCTCTTCATTCTGAAAACACTTCCCTAGGTAAACAAGTCCTAAGCCTAAGGTGAGGAAAGTCCTCAGTTGTTGAAGTTGTTGGACGGCAATCACCATTTTCTGATGCTGTAAAACAAGAGTTAATCCGTGCTTCCACTGCGGAGGGCTGTTTGGGGCTTTTTTTTTTTTTTTAAGGAAGGGAAAAAATTTCCTTTCATTCTTTGCCAGCAATTTCCATGCAAATAAAGTTTCCCAGCAAAAACTCGGTGCCCAAGAGAGGAATATTTTATCCAGAAAGTGAAAGATTTTCTGCGAACAATTGCAAGATTTTATCCAAAAGTCTGAGAGGCTCATCCGAAATAGTTCTCTCGCCGGCTGGAAACATAGCGCTGCGGAGCGACAGGGGACGGAGAGCCCTCTGTGCACCGGGGCGGAGGGTTCAGCCGGTGGGGATACTCCCGGGCCGGGCGGGGCGGCCGGCGGGCACCGGCCGGGGA
>VXBQ01014628.1:0-54808 GCA_013400175.1 Phainopepla nitens | reverse complement strand
GGTGCCTGGGCGCGTCATGGCCGCGACCGCGTGGATGCCCACGGTAGGCGAGGGGACGGGCCGGACCCTGCCCCGCGGCGCCCGGGAAGCGCCCCGGAGCTTGGTGGTGCCTGAGGTGCGGCCGTCCGGCCGCAAGGTCGCGGTGCCGCCGGGCCCTGGCGGCGCTCCGGGGGCGAAGGGCCGCGGGGCTGGGGCCGAATGGCGGCCTCGCGGGTTCTCTCCTTCCTCCTCCCCGGGCCGGCGGCGGGAAGGGGCCGTTAGTGGAGCGGGCCGGGGCAGCGCCGCGGCATCCCTCGGAGCGGGCTGCGNCCTCGGAGCGGCCTGCGGAGAGGTCGCGCCGTAGAGGTCACAGCTGCGGCGGGATGCCCGCGGCTGCGGGCAGCTCCCGGTGCGCGGGTGGCAGAGAGCACAGCCTGGGAACGCTATTCCCGCAGAGAGCCCGCGGTACCGGGCACTGCGCAGCTCGTTGGGGAGAACTGCTACCGGGCTCCGGCTGGCGGCTTTCTGACCCCTACACCTGTCCTCCGGGATTTACAGCTCGGAGCCATTCTGAAACGCAGGCCTTATCCCGGGGGTGTCACGGAGATGCTGGTTTTTTGCCTTAAGTAAATGAAATTTCTTTTGTACCTTTATATAACAGCCTGGTAGAGGCAAAGTCAGTGAGGCCGCCCCATTTAACCTATCTGCTAAAATAAGGAAGAACTGTCAAGAGCTAATCGTGACACGTGACTTTTAAGGTCAGAATGGATCAGTTTTCCTTAGGTGGATTCTATGTTGGTGTTACCAGTGTTGAACTTCAGAATAATGTACTAGGCCCGTGATTTCTGACAAGACAGACTGTGCCCTTTCCAGGACTACTCTGGAATGTGAATCCTGATTCTATATGCAGGAACTATACCATGAGAACACTTACACTGTACAGTCAACTTCACGTTTTCATTTGATTGCTCTGCCTTCATCTTCAACCATATGACCTGCTTTGGTAAACACTGCTTGCCTGTTGTGGTGACCTTGTACATCTCATATGGGGCAACAAGTAAAAATAGATCTAGCTTAGATTACTTCTCCCCCAGCGTTCATTACAATATGCATGAGAATGATATTGTGTGTAGTTGTTTCTGTTGGTGTGAACATAGTTTGTTCCTTTTGCCATACACCATTCTGTCGGTAAAGAAACAACAAATAAGTGGCACAGGAGAGGAATATGAACCATCAAAGTAATTTCTAGCCTGATAGCTGCAGACAGCCTGCATATGTGAGTATGGCAGAATTGAAGTAGTCTGTCTCTGCAGTTAGAAGTCTTCTGGCTCTTAAGTCCCAGAGGCATCAACAGTCCTAGAGAGGAGGTTAAAATTGGTAGGCTGTGATTCTTCTGCAAATTAGGGATTTTGTCCATGGTGCTCAGCTGGCCAAGAGCCAAAGCTTAGATACAATCCCAGTTTTGAAGCTTAATGCCAGTTCAGAATACTCAGAAAATGTAGTTCTTTGCTTGTGATGTGCAGACTTGTTGCTATGGTGAATTTTGTATTTAACGTGCATTTCAGTTCCACTTTTAAAAGACTGTCAGGCATGCAGAAGGCAACAGTACAACACCTACAGGTGTAAAGGGTAGAAGAACAAAATTTGCCACGGTTTGAATGGAAGGAGTGACACTAATGTGAAGTAATTTTGCAAACATCACCTAAAATGCGTAAAGATACCGTCCACCTAACTTACCAATGAAGTGTTTGATTTTTCACTTTGCTTTCCACATGTCTTCATCCTTGGCATATCATGTATTTAGTTGGAGCTCCTGCAGCCTTGCTTCCACCACGATGTGTGTGAGGACTCCAGGTGGGCTGCAGTGGCCCCAGGCAGGACAGGAGCACGGGGCAAAGCGCGGCTGTCCTGGGCTCACCTTGTGCTAAGAATACCCACGAGGCGTTGCTGCTCTGAGTCTTGGACTGTACCTTGGCAAAGCACTGGGTATTCTGGTTTCATTTGGAGTTTTATGCTAGTTTGAGGTAGGAGATTTAAAGCAATATGACTTTAAAAAGCAGATTCACTGCAATATTGTTAAACTTCTAAAATTCCATTCTTGCAGTAAAAGAGCATCTTTTTGGTTTGGATTTTTGCAGGTTTCTCGATTGCTGGGTGCTTTCAAAAGCCAAAAAAAGGTGACCAGAAGTTTTGGTAATGCTGTGAGTATAATAGTCCCATTTTTTTCTTTTAAGAAGTTTCTCAATAAGCGGGTTTGGGAATTTATAAGATCACTGTTGTTATTCTTCCATTCCCAAAAAAGAAGGGCCAAACAAGTGAACGTGCATGCTCTTAATGCCATCCTGGATATCAGTTAATCACTGTCATTGGCAATTGGATATCAATGTGAGGATACAAAAGGTTCTAGCAAAAAAATAGAAGTGGCATGGAAAGTTTTCACAAAATACTGACATAAGCCAGTTTTCTGGAATTCATCTGGAAATGGGCAAATAAATACTGGGCAAAGTAGAAAGATTGTTGAGAAGCTTCTCATTTTCTTTCTTTTGCAGACTTCCCTCTAAGCTCTAGATTTACTTTACTGCCCCTTTTAGAATTCCTTGCATCTAAAATTCTGCTTTTTCAAGGTCCTTTCTAAACTATCTTAGACGTTGTGGATTTCCCTGTAGATGTTTTACCTTCTTTATGTGTATGTGTTTGAAGTGCCCATGGGCCTTCTTTTCAGTGAGGGCAGGAGCTGAGCTCAGCACCCCTAAGCAGGACTTACAGCAGAACTGTGGCTTTTCATGATGAGTTTTTTAGAACAGCAGGTACAACAGTTAGAAAAGAAACTGAAGGGTCACTTATACAGTATAAAAATCAGAAGGTGGGGCACCCCTGGTTCTATTGAAAACACAACAGTTGCAGGCTCAGGTGGAGCCCTGCAGTGCTGTCAGACAGCACAACACTACTCTTGAGGCATTCCATCAGTGACAGCTTGCTCAGCAGCAGTGTTCTTTATCTGAAGCTCTGGTTTTTTGTTGTGCACAGTGAATTTCTTTGGCTCAAAAGTTTAAAAATCAGTCAATATATAATGAAGTTCTGCCTTGTGAGTTGATTCTATTGGGAGCTTTTCAAATCATGTACGTGAGCTGCCTTTTTTGTAGGTAATAATGAGCCCATAAAAGCTGTTGGATCTCTTTAAATAAAACACAATGATTTGGAGCACATACCCTTAGAACAGTGATCATAATTTAAAGCAGAATACATTCTTCTCCTGTTATTTGTTGAGCCTGGGCTGTGCATTTTTTTACTTGTTTGATGATGATAAAAGAAACAAGACTGAGGACATTATAAGAGGAAGATAAGTTGGTATTGTTAAAAAAGGGTCTGAGATTTTTAGGAGGTCACTTGAGCAGTTTAGGTTGGCATGACCTTGTTTTTAAGATGAATGTAGCTTTTCATACATGTAATCATTTCTAGCATGTGTCAGTGTTATGCAGCACGTTGATAACATTGTAGACATATGTGGATCAGAGCCATAACTAGGTAATACAACTTGCTCTCCAGATTTCCAGAGGAAAGCATGCTACATTGATTAATTTCAAGGAGCAAGAATCAGCCTTTCACATTCAGCCTCTATTTGGAATAGGAATAGATAGTAGGCGAATTTTTAAACAATTCTGTCAAAACATTTGCACGCTCCCTTGGAAAGCAAGCCAGTCCTTCTCACCTCTGTCCAGGACTGCTGTTCTTCATAGTGAATATTTGGTAAAGGAAAATTTATTTTGTTTTCTAATAGTTGCTTGGTTCCTACAACACACAAAGATGTTTTCCATGTAGAAACCAAACATTCATTTGTTGTACTACTGACATTTCTTTACCTAGGTACAAACAGTAACTTTAATCCCAGGAGATGGCATAGGACCCGAGATTTCTGCTGCTGTCATGAAGATTTTTGATGCTGCCAAAGTAAGTCATATTTGTCTTTGCTGTAAGCATTACAAATTTAGCTACAACAACAAATAATAATTAGGCATATTAAAAAAAGCTTAAAATCTCTTTTAAGGGATTAAGTCATATTTAAGCTATTAAAACTTCTTTCCAGTAGAAAGAGTTTGAAGCTTCAGATAATAAAAGACAGGAATGCGATACCAAGGCACAGTTTGAAACTTAGCTGACAGATGAGTAGAAACTTGAGAGCAAATGATGTGTTTAATTTTTGGAAATACGAACTCAATGTCATGTAAAATCACCCTGTTGATGTAGTAATCCTGAGCAACTGACAGAGGATGTTCTTTCATTTATTATAACTTCAAGTGCAGGTCAAAAGTGTGTGTGAAAGGACTGGCTCATTTTAGCAATCCAACTGCTGTGCTGCCAAGCACGTTAACTTCAGTGATATGAAAACTGACTGTATCCAAGAACAAGTTCTGTTACCTCTCTGAGAAGTTTCCTTGAAAGGAAATACAGCTCTTCAGGCAAGATGCCTGTTAAATTGTTCCACATTAGCAATAGCACCCAGCTATATTCCCTTTTTATTACAACTATCCAATGTGCATTTGAAAACGTGAAGTTTCTTTAATGATGATGTATCTTTTCCTTTGTGATCATTCCTGATGAAATGAATGGATGGCAGCCTGTCTCCACTTAGAGTCCTGTGGTGAATGCAAATTCAGAAGGCATTGTGGAGCATGTGCAGATTTTCAGTGAGATAACAAATACACATCTATGTCATACACAGTCTTCCAGTCAGGGAGGATGATGAGTTCTCAATGAATTCAGGTTTAAAATGTTGTCTCTTGTATACAAGGAACTCAGCAGCTCTAAAACCTTTAAAGAAATAGCATTTGTGTATATGACATCTAGGGCGGCATTGTGGTCTTCACGTTTATGATGATTTGCTGCTCACACTGCTTCATTTCCACTTAATTACATTTTTCAAAAATTACTTGAGTTCAAACATCTCATGTTCACCCTCACTCACCAGAGAAAATACTGTTCAGAAAGGCCTGGACAAAATTCCTTACACACCTTCTTGTGAAAGTTAAAACTTGCAAAGTCATGACGTTAAAGTTAACGTAGACTGTGTGTGTTTAGGCACCTATTCAGTGGGAAGAGAGGAATGTTACTGCTATCCAAGGACCAGGAGGGAAGTGGATGATACCCCCAGAAGCCAAAGAATCCATGGATAAAAACAAAATGGGATTAAAAGGTATTTTAGGGATTAATACACAGATACTAAATACTGTTGTGTTTATCAGGAGTTTGATGTAAAGTCAAAGTTCTTCCTCTGTTGCACAATAAAGAGGGTAATTATAGGGGAAGCCTATCAGGTAGTTGTCTGTAATCTTGGAACAGTCCTTCATTTCCAAGCCATAAGTTTGATAGTTGTTGTAATTGAAGGTGGGTACGTACCAACCTTTGGACTCTGTGCAGAAGGCATTTCTAAGATACACGATAAGATGCAATAAATATTAAGCCATATCTTTATGTTCCGTGTTAAGCTCCCAGTTTGGCTTTTACCCCGCTGATTAACGTGCCTGTGCAGTAGCTGACTGAACAGAGAATTCCCAGAGCATTCCAGCATAAGGGTGAAACAGGAATTTGGAGATCCTCTGTACGAGTTCCAGCTCTCAGATCCACGGAGGGCTTTATTTCTTGTTCATCCTTGAGTATGTTTTTGTCTCTAGGGCCTCTGAAGACGCCCATCGCGGCGGGGCACCCATCGATGAATCTGCTGCTGCGTAAAACCTTTGACCTTTACGCCAACGTGCGTCCGTGCGTGTCCATCGAGGGCTACAAAACGCCCTACACGGACGTGAACATCGTCACCATCCGCGAGAACACCGAGGGCGAGTACAGCGGCATCGAGCACGTGGTGGGTGCTCCGCTGCTGCCTGCTGCTGCCTTTCTGCTTCAGCACCGCCGCCTTTGTCCCTCTCACTGCGGCTCGGGGGGTTTATGTTTGGCGCCCATAAAAAGGTTCCTCTGTTGTGAAACGCGTTCTGCCTCGCTCAGAATTCTGCCGCTCGGTTCCAGATGGGAAGAATGAACCGGCGTTGTTGATGCACTTCCTGTCTTTCAGATTGTTGATGGCGTTGTGCAAAGCATTAAGCTGATCACAGAGGAAGCCAGCAAGCGCATTGCAGAGTTTGCTTTTGAATATGCCAGAAACAACCAGAGAAGCCACGTGACTGCTGTGCACAAGGCAAATATTATGTATGTTGAACTTCTTTTGAGAAAAAACAAAAAAATCCCCAAACACTTCATTATAAGTAACTGCTTAAGTCTTACTCAAATGTGAAACTTCTGTTGATGGCACTGGGAGTCAGTAAAATGGGAAAAAAATCAAGTAAATGCCTCCTAAGTAAAATGGGCAATACTGACCCAGCATGGACAGGACTGAGATAATTGTGTACCAGTGTTCTCATTTGCAAGTTTGTAGTAATCTGTCCTTCCAAAGCTCTTACTTTAGAAACTTTTTAAAAAAAGAAAATTAAATTTAAAAACTGAGGATGAAAAGTGGCTGGTGTCTTTTGCAGTTTCCACACCACTTTATACTGAACTGAGTCATAATGTGTGCTATTACGTGACATCACCTTCACAAATTCACTAAGACTTTCATAAATGAATAGAAGTCATTCTGAGAATTAATGTATGCTATTTAAACTACTGATACAGAAATATTTTAGGAGGGATAAATAGTCACAAGTTAAGTGTCTGAATTCTAATTAAACCCCTGTTGCATGCAGTTTTCTTTATCTCCAGTACTGCTTCCTTACAATAACTGCAATATTCTCTTGCTTATCTAATTGCAGGAGAATGTCTGATGGGCTTTTCTTGAGGAAATGCAGGGAGGCAGCAGAAAACTGTAAAGATATTAAATTTAATGAAATGTATCTGGATACTGTATGTCTGAATGTGAGTATTAATGTTTTAGTTGTGGGTATTTTTTTCAGTTGGAATTCTTAACCTTAATGAAAATATACTTCCTTCTAGATGGTTCAAGATCCATCTCAATTTGATGTGCTTGTTATGCCAAACTTGTACGGTGACATCCTCAGGTATGGAGATTTTCATTTAAACTCCCAACATGGAAAATAGTGATGCTTTCCTAACAGTCACTGAGGTCATATGCAAGCCAGCTGAGTGATCATCTTCTGCACTCAGACTTCTTAACAGACATTAACTGTTCCAGTTATTAATATACTGATGGGAGGGGCTATATGATGAGAATGTACTTTTTATTTTAAAAAATCTGTTTCTGCTTATGGAGGCTATGAATATCGGTCAGATGGGACAGAGAGAAATTTCTCCCAATGTGTGAAGAATATAATGGCTTACATTGTAATAGAGAACGAATGCCTGGTTAAATGTTAGAGAAAAACTTTCTCATCCTCAGCACTAAAACAGATTGTGTAGGGTGACTGGGACCATGATGTAGACAGGGAGCTCATCAAACAGTTAAATCAGTCTGCATAGTCACTGAGGAACAAAATGTGTGGCCTCTTAATATTCTGCCAGCCCTTGTTTTATGTATTACTTTTCCTTACCTTCAGATTAAATTTTATATTTCCATAACACTAATACTAGAGGTTCTTTGTGTCTTGAAGGCAAAACCCATCAGCACACATTTTCCATTCTGTAAAATTTTTAGGTAGAGTGAAAATTCCATTAAACATATGTAAAAGGAAGTGTTTTAATCTGAACTAACAAGTGTATTATGTAACACAGTTTCTTCTCACATCTCTAAGGAGAGATTTAGAAAAGAGCCTGAACTGGAATTTTTATTTACATGTTTGACTAGTCACATCTTAGAATCCATCTCCTGGTTTTGTACAGATAATAAATGTAAAGGTAACTTATGTGTAAGAAGAAATGGTTCTTAAGCTTCTCTTAAAAGAGCACTCTCTCTGTGATAAGGCTGTGCACACTAAGAAAAATCAGATTCTAACTAATCCTTCTTGCTTTAAGAATTGGTGAAGGTGTCCACAGGGCCCTCACAGCAGCTCTTACACTGTTAACTAGAGAGATGAAATCAGAGGAGTCTCATCATCAATACCATTTCATAGAGTTCATTATCACCCATTTTTAAGTTCTCATAGACATTCTGTAAAAAAAGTTCATCATTCTAAAACTTTTTAAGAAATTTGAATCTGTTCTTGAAGAGGGCACTGTCACCACTGGGTGAGGTCTCACCTGCTGCTCTAAAAGTATGAACAAAATGCCAGGCAGGTTCCTGAGACTGAATAGGTCTGAATAGGCAGAAGAAAACCTCTTCTCTTTAAGCATTAAATGCTTAAGAGTGACAAATGCAGGCTGTATTCAGTTTTTCCCCAGGCTCTATGCAACTTGAGATAAGTGGTTTATTTTAGCTTAAAATATTGTTCTGCTAAGTCATCCAAACTTTTCTCCTTGTTAGTCCTAAACTAAGGACTAACATAGCTTAGTATGAGCCAAGGGGTAAGCAGTAATTATGTATGGATGTGAAAATAACAGAGTTTTAAGAGCTTTGTTCATCAGCATGTTCAGCTTGGAGGGTACAGTATGATGACAATAGGCAGAGTTGGCTTGTCCTTCCCCTGTTAATTTTGGTGGAAACCAAATGCAAATTGCTTATATGTTATGATCTGCTAATGTCAGACTTATGACCTGCAGGCTGAGTAAAGAGAGGGGGAAAGCTAGTCTGGTGTTGTGGAACATTGGAAAATGTTCCTTAAGCTACACACAATACACTAAAAAAACACCAGTAACTCACTTACCTGAGCAAAATTCCTCCACATTTTTTAGAAGGAATTTACATATGAAAAGTAGTTCTGGGCCCCTTCAGAGGAAGTAAGATTTTTGTATAATTACAGGGAACTGTACGTAACAATTAGTTTTTGAGACTTCTACACATGTCCTTCTAGTACTTCTCCTTGTGCCTGTGTCTTATCAGCTTTATTCTAGTACTTGGAATTTCCTTTTAATCTTCCTTTATTACATTGTCCTTTGCTAGTAGTTCTAAGGATTTTCCAGTGTTTTGATGTGGTACAGGTGGCTAAGAACATCTGTTCTTTCGCTATATTATTTTCAGACTGTGCAGGTGTATAAATTAAGTTACAGTTGCAGCTGATTGATAAACAAAAATACTTTAATGCCTTGCAGAGAGGGGACTGTATATGGAAAAACTCGTGGATGTTTAATTTGGTGGCTGGGTTTTTTTCAGTGACTTGTGTGCTGGGCTCATCGGGGGTCTTGGAGTAACACCCAGTGGAAACATTGGTGCCAACGGCGTGGCCATCTTTGAATCGGTAAGTCTTGTTACACAAGGCAGAGCAGAAATAACTTTGTCTCAACTTGACAATCTAAACTTTTCCCTGCCATAGGAGGTGGCTGACATTTATCTAACAAACTTCTTCGCAGAACTCTTTTTACTGTGAAGATGCTAAAGCTTTACCCTGAGAGACTGGTTAAAGTAAATATTTTCTGTAGGTTTTTCACACATCCTTTTTTGGACTGATACTTTATTTTCCCACTTTTTCATATGATAAATACCCTCTATGAAACAGAACTTGATGGGCACAATTTATAGATATTAGGTGACCTAGTTTTCCCCTTCTGACGTCTTTGAACTGAATTGTTTTGGTCCTTGGTATCTCATTTCCACTGACTGTATCACAGCAAAGTCCTGTTTTAACATGAAGACCTATGGCTCAGGTTGCTTGCACAACTGCCTAGGACATTTTAATCAGCCTAATGACATCATAACAGATAGGTTTACTCTCATTTCTAGGTTCATGGAACAGCACCAGACATTGCAGGAAAAGACATGGCAAATCCAACTGCCCTCCTTCTGAGTGCTGTGATGATGCTGCGCCACATGGGAATGCACAAACATGCCAAAAAGATTGAGTCAGCTTGCTTCGAGACAATTAAAGATGGAAAGGTAACATAAGGGTGTGCAAATAAATGCAGTGAATTAAAAACATATAGTATCAAAGCAAGAATTAACTTGGAAGATTTCACACCAGAGTGGGGGATGGCCTGCTGAGCTGGCCTGCTGCATGAGCAGTGCCACTGTCCTTCTCTGACAGTAATTATATTGTCTTTGGTGATATTAAATCTGCCCAGTGCAGTAATGAGAATGCTGTAGCATTCTTCTTGTCTCAGCAATGCTCATCTTACGTTTCCACAACTTCATGAACTCCAGAATAGTGAACCAGATGCTGTTTGTCAGGAAGGGAATCAGAGTTTTAAGTAACCCTTAGCATTTCACTTTTGAAGTTTATGAAACGTACGAAGCATATATATTGAAATCTGCATCCTGAAGTGAAGGACACTCATTTGCCTTTCACAGGCTTCATCATCCACTTTGTTTATAACATTTCAGTCCTGACTGTAGTAGTTCTGTTTCTGTTTTTTCAGCTCAATTATTTTCTTGTTTCATTCTTACTGCTTTCACTCATTTTTGACCACAAAATAACAGGTTTTATCCAATATTAACTTTTTTCTCTGAGGATTAGATATGTTTCTCTTTGGAAGTGAGTGTCATCAGATTCATGACTCAAATGGGATACTGGGGGGAGAGGAAGTTTATGCTCTGAAACTTGACAAATTTGTGGTCATACCATTATTGGTTCACTCCTCTGCACTGATGTCCATCTCTTGAAAACAAAGTAGGAAAGATCTTGAAGATCTTGAAGCAGCTAGTCATGCTGCTTCATTTATCTTGGGCAGGACCATGAGAAGCTGCTTTATAATTAAAAGTAACAAGAATGCTGAAACCAAAAGTTGTCATCATTTTGTAAGTTTGCAGTTATCTTTCTGTGTGTAAGAGCCAGTTAAAAAAAACCTAAACTTAAAACCAAATAAAGAGGTGCTCCTGTAAAGTTCCCATTTACTGCTGTGGAAATGAAATCCTCCATCTGCAGGTCAGTAATTCCCATGGAGGATAATGGTGTAAGTTTTGTCACATGGCTACTTGTTTACCAGCTACTTATAATGTTACAATTATATGCTCACAATGGAGAGAGAATCTTTTTCACTGAAAAACCCCATAGTTATATAGGGGTTTATATAGCAATTTAAATTAAAAGATCCTAAATTAGCAACCATGATTACTTCTCTTGCTTGTTATTCCTCCCTTCCCCTCCACCAGTTAATTAAGATATAGGGGAGGGGGAACTATTTATTTTAATTATCTCGTAGAGTGCTTTAATCTAGCTAGTTTGGACAAACAATGTTGCCCACTTTTTTATTTTTTATTTTTATTTTACTGTTTTCATGATGCCAGACAGGAGTTGTACTTGATAAAAGAATTTTTTAACTCTACATTTTTTATCTCTTAAATAAACTAAGCAAACTTGGAGAATTGTTAACATGCTGCATTAAAAGTGACCTGTGCTTGTTCTGGGTTTCCTTAAAAAAAAGACCCAACCTTTCTGAATTACTCTCAATTAGTTGTTCTTGTGCTGAGCCTTCATATAGGAATTTTACTTTCAAAGGACAAACTTCTTACTGAAGATGTAAATACTTAATTACACCATTAAAGGACTTTGTAGAGCTTTTACACATTCTTCCTGTAGTTAGGAAAAGATAATGTTAAATCATGTTCAAATCTGATAACATTATAAGTACCTCATGTATACTCATGTTTTCTCTCTCTGCACAGTCCTTATTGATGAAGTCTCTATGGGATGCAGAACTCAAACTTGATGTGTTCCTGCTCAACTTATTTACTAGCCATACACAACATATCATGAGAACATCCAGAACTGTTCAGAGGCATGACTGGCCCCATAATACATTTCAGTAATATTACTTTTCTCTTTCTTTCAGGTCTTGACAAAAGACTTGGGAGGCAATGCCAAGTGTTCAGAATTCACAGAGGAGATCTGCCGCCGAGTACAGGACAAAGACTAAACCTCCTCCTGCTGCTGCTGCTGACTCTGGAGGGACAGGTCACAGAGTACAGTATGTAACCTGATATCCACATGCATAGAGTTTGCTTCTCTCTTGAGAGCAAACTTTTTAGCTGAAGCCTCTCCATTAATAAATCTAGTCCAAGTGGCTACAAATGATGCTTGTGCCTGCTTTCGGTGGACTTTTCCAAGTGCTTTGTCTTATTTATTTTTTTTCTATCTGGTGAACATTTTTATGTAAGTGAATTCTTTTATTGGCACTGTAACTGTCTAATATTTTCCATTTCAATTAGAGGGTTTTACTTTTCACATAGAAAAATTATGCAAACAAACCAGTAACAGAATTAGTGAAATATAAAAGCACTTTAATGTTTAAAACCTACTTTATTGATCTTACTGAAATGAAAAAGATAGTTTTCAGGCTAAGAGTAGCACAAGATGATCTTCATACACAGAAACGGGTATAAAATATCTTGAAATAGCAATTTTGTGTTAGAAGCAATGAGAAAACCACTTTAGATACTCTGATGATTCATGAAATACAACCCTGTCCACCAAAGGCATGAATTAAGAAATACAAAATTCTAGAGATTTAATCTATTTCTGTATTTAAAAAAAACCCTACAACTATTAACAAGGGGTGAAAATTAATGCTGAAGCAAAGTTATTTTTCAAATCTATATACCAAAATAATTCTTACAAGTTTTCCTCTCTGAAACACACTTGACAGTAGAGTTCTAATGAGGGCAAACTACAAAATTACTTCCACCATATATTTTATGGGGAAAGTATTAACTTTGTGAATTTGTACTAAATATTTCATGACTTTGGCTAGAATGTTTTTTGTGTTGTAGTTTCTGCACAGTCTGTTCAGTGTGTCTTCTTGTATTGACTAGTAATTTTATTCTAGAAACTCTGAATGTAAGAGACTAGTCTAAATGGATTAAGACAGATCAGTGGTTTGGCTCTGGTGCCTATGTTCCAGAAATACATTTCATCCCTATTCAAGGGGATCTGAATCTCATTTTTCCTTGCTTACTAAGCTTAATGGGTGCAAAAGCAACTCATTGCCCTCACCTCCCCTCCTCATCAGATGCAGATCATCACTGGAGTAATTCTGATCTGTAGCTCCCGAGGTATTGCTTCCATTCCTGCACCTGACAAGAAAATCCGTATTTTCAAACTCGTTAGTGTAGCACAGGATTATCCCTCCTCCCTGAAGCAAGCTTCTTACAGCTTCATTCTATTCACAGAAACCAGCTAAGTGGAGTAATATCTATTACAACACTTTTGGGCTAGTTGCTTCAGAAGTAAAACAACTTTGGAGTAACAACTTGTGTCACTCTCTAAAGTAAGCCTCCCAGCTTTTTTATATACAGTCTCACAACATGCTGGAGGAGCTTTGTTCCTCCACACTCTGCTTTTCGTGACTAGGGCAACATTTCTTTCTGTGTTTTACAAGCTGCTGCTTCCTTGTTTCCTTCAGATTAATATTGTTAAAGAAATTCTGAATTACCATTGCGCACAAAATGGGGGAGAATAAACTTTTCCAAGTCCTATTGCTCGTTTTGTTTTTATAATCCTAGGCTGCTGCTTTGTCTTATGTATTGAGCTGATTATTGGTGCTTGCTACAAATCTTAGGTCTGTAGGATGTGAGAGACTGGTAATGGAACTTTTATGGAAACTCTATCCTGTTCTGCACCATTTTTTTGTCTCAATAACGGGCTGTGGCCTGCCTGCCTGTGTGAGCTACTAGAGCTGCCTGCCAGAGAATGTTTACAGCACACCCTTTAGACAACTTTGTGCCAAGCATTTCCTTCTCATAATATGATTTATTTTGCATATGGGTAGGAAGAAATGCAGTCCACATTTGTCAGAATTAGTGCAATGTGAATACTGAAACATGCAGATACACACTGACAAACACTGCTCAAAGAAAAGCACTGTAAGTAATTTTAAAGAAGTTTCTGTAAGAGCATTTTAATGTGAGAGCTCCTGTAGTTACTCCTTTGTGTCTTTCAGTCTTAGGAAGCTATTCCCCTGCTTTTCTGATTATTTGTCTTTATGAAGAAATAGTAATGTTTATTCCCACATGGACTTTAGAAGCAAACTGCTGTGTTCACAGAAGTCTGAATTCTAGGCATTACAGAAACAGGAGTGTCTTCAGGTTCTGAAATGTGTTAGTGAACAAGAAAGTGTTCTCTGGGAGGCAAAAAAATCCCAGCCCTTTTAATTTTGATTTTTTTTAAAAGTGATTATCACTGGAGTGGTATGACAGTTTCATTAAGCAGTACTGCTCTCTAGCAAAATTTACCATGAGCTACAGGAAACATCCTGTAGAACAAAAGGAAAAAAAAAAAATGAAAGACTGTATAAAAAACTTTTTATGTTTCAATCTAGAGGTATTAGTTATATCTGCTTTATACAACACAGAAGGATGTTTTAGTCATTTAGGTCATAAAGTAAAAGCAATATTTGAGAATGGACACACTGTAGATGCTTCTGTAAAACGAGGACCAGGTGAGTATCAGGACCACAGCTTTCTAGTGGTTTGGTTCAATAGACTACTCAAAGCATAAATCTTTGTTAATGCTTTTGATGAGAAAATACTTCCTTTTGCTCACAGATCTTTCTTAATGCTTGGAGGAAACACTTTTTATTCTTTATAGAAGGAGTCTACTTCATTTCGGTATTTCTCGAGCACCGTGAGCCGCTTCAGCTTCATTGTGGGACCTTAAAAGAGGGAGAATCAATTCCAGAAACAGGAACAAAAATTCTTACTCAGTTTGAGCTTTGGTGCCCAAGTTTTTTATTGAAGAGCATGTTGGGAAGAACATGCCCCCCTCTAAGCACAGATAAATGCTAAAAGTGAGAAGCAAGTGTAATATGTGAGGTTGCCTCCACATAAGCATGAGGATTTATAGGGAGCTGCAGATTAGAGGGTGGTAACTGGCTACTACTTTTTTCATAACAATTTTGAAAGCTTTTAAGCAATTCCCAGTTTATTCAAAGAGCCTGGTAATGTGCTTTGGGCTCCATTATCAGGCTTTCACTATTTTGCCACTTTTGTTTGATTTCTTTTAAAGAGAAACTTTTGATGCCTTAAGTTTTAGCTTTTATATTTTCCAGATCAGTACCACTCTAGTGTATAATTCAAACTCCATAGCTTGTCAGCTATTGTTCTCCTGTTCTATTCAGACAAAACAATTTTTCTCTAGGCCTGAAACCCAAGGTCACCTTATTTTCACAGGCCCTGAAAAATGTAAACTACAGTGGAGTAGGGGGGCCAAACTAGGGGACTGAGACTCCACTACCCGAAGCTGTAATTGGACATTAATCTCCTATATGGAAATGGACCAAACTTCCATCTGCCCAAAAAACGTGTGACAGTGCTCCTTCCTGTGCAGTCTCTGTGAGACTCCTTCACTGCACTTGTGAAGGCCTTTCAATAAATACCTACCCTTTCTCTTTTAAGGCTGTCTAGCCTCTGCTCTAGGAAGCCATTCCAGGCATCATTTTCAGTATATTACTGGACGTTATTAATACTTTAATGCACAAGGAATTAACCGAAATTGCTTAATTACCCAAAGCAATCTGAAATTTAAGAACTCTACTTGCAAATGAGCACAGATTCATAAATGTGTGCACAGCAAAAACTCCAATTTTTGTATTCCTTACCACACACTGCATAACCGTTTTTCCTTTCCCTGTACTGAATATTCTGAGATCAGCAGCCTGTTAGCTTTGTGTACCTCAAGATAAATCAGTAAGTCTTACCTAGTTCTCCCCCAGCAATGGAAAAATCTCTTGGCAGGACAGTCCATTTCTGAATGCAGTGCACCCTGTTGGTAGCAGTGCTGTTGACCCTGTCGATTCCCTCCTGGATGGCCCTGTAGATCGCCCGGTCTCTCGCAGCGACGATCTCGGACACTCTGGTGGCTTTACTACCACTCCTCTGGCAGAAGTCTCTGGCTTGCTCTGTGAGAATGTCAGTAGGATCAGATGTATCTGGGTCCAGCACACTCTAAAATATCAAATGAAGCGAATCATCAAATGCTCACTCCTAAAAGGCATTAATAGGTTCTCTGACCAGGCCCTCCCCCTTGGGAAGAAGGCTCAGGATAAACACACAAACATTCTGTAAGCCTGAAAAATCAGAAACACCTACAGATCATAAAGGGCTTTTCTTTCCACTTGGCTACCAAATGCAAATATTTTTGGCTTCCATGCAGATGTCATGAACAGATTTAACACGTGGGAATGAATTAAGCCATAGGGTCCATCTCTGACCTTGAATTTCTGCCATATTTTCCAAATGACTCCACTGTTACGGGAAACGTTTTGCTCATCATTCAATGGAATTATTATGGTGTAATGTAAACAGCTTGAGATAGAAGTGTTTCTAGACTTCTTAAATTAGTATTTCTATTGTCCCTGAAGATAGGGAGTATCAGTCATAGAGGTAGACAACTTGAAAACACCTAAGTGGGCATTCACTAGGTATGAACACAGAACTGAAGTGCAAATATTTTAGGAAAACAGTGATTTCTCAATTGAAGCTTATACCACAGCAAGGCTATTAATTATTTTGTTCCACAGTCATCATTCTTGTGTTATAAAAGTAACAAATTGTAGAGAAATGTTTCTGTTGGGAAGTTTCCAGGCGTGCCCATAACTGAAACATTTGCTGGTTTTGCTCATCTGAAAGCATAAAAGCTACTGTTGTGTTCTATTACAGACACTCCTCCATCTTCCAGCATTTCTTATGTAAGAATTTGCATTTAAATGGAAAATAGCTCTTACTGTATATGTTGGGGAAACAGCAGTAAATATGTGGATGTTTAGCAGATCAGGTAACCCCAAGTTTAGACCCAGCAGGATTTGTCTGTAGTTGCTACATGTTTTTTTCCCTATGCTAACATCATCCTATCTAATTTTAGGTCTTTTACAAATGGTTCAAAATTATAATTCTTTTGTTAGGTGCAAGTGTATAACTTCACTGAAGGCAATATTAAAACTAGTTTACCTTTAGGGTCAGGAACATTGACAAAAACTTCTTCTTATCTCCAATCACCATAGCATTACTAACAATTGGGAGCTCTTTTTTAACAGCATCTTCGATTGGAATTGGAGGCACGTTTTCACCTCCAGCTGTAATAATCAAATCTAGGCAAAAAAAGAAAGGATATTAGTTGAATTCAAATAAATTCCAAATATCAGGTTAATGTCTGGCTCAACCTGCTTTTCTTATTCAAACATAAAAAGATAAGAGATTTTTTTTTCCAAGATAATATTTTCGTAATACCACAAATCATATTAATTATCTTCAAAACAAAAATGCTAATATTTTTCAAACACGTGCTTAAGTTCTCAGATCTCACTCAGTATATTTGCTCCAGATATTTTTTATATAATGCAGTAACAGCTTATTCTCAAGGAATTGTTACATAACTGGAATTTTTCTGTGAGAGATCATCTCTTCCAAATTAGCACAGGATTCACTCTCTATTCTATTGTTGCTATCTCACCAAAAAGCAAGGTCATTGTTAACATCATGATTAAAACTAATTCTTACATCTACCAAGAGGGGGTCAGACAAAATTAAGTTACTACTGGAGGAAGGCTTGATAAAAGCAACATTTGTTCTGAAGTGTAACACATATAGTCAATGAAATGATTACAAACTTGAGTATTCTCTAATTAAATTCCAAGTCTTTGCTTTTGTTATATTGGTGACTTCTCATTGTCCTCAAATAATTGTCTTTGCAGCAGTTCAGAACATGCTTCAACAAATAACACAGACACACTTTTCTAGGTCTAACTTTTCCTTTCATTCCACCATCCTTTTGCAATAGTCCTGTCTTTGTCTCAGATCCTCTACCAACCTCTCTGGCCCTTAGTTTTTCATTATCCTTATTTGGACTTGAATGTAAAACTTCATGAAACTGGACATGGTTATTTTATCCCAGACTGTCTACCTATCCTGTAATTTAGAGTAACTGCTATTAGTTCAGCAATCAAGACAGATATAAGAGAAACACAAATGTTATGGATTGAGACAAGGGGGTTTTACTGCTGTGGTAAAGGAAAGTGAATCAGACAAGAAAACAAGTTAAAATCAAGACAGCTGCATTTGGTGCAGACTATTAATAGGACCAACTTCAGTCCTGACTCCCAGCAGGACATGATGCCACCTGTGACAAATTCACGCATCTGTGTTATCTCCCTAGTGATTCATCTTATGTTCTAAGATGATGTTCACTCAATTCTTAAATCTTCCTCAGTTACATCTTGCCCATGACCAATCCCCTGTCTGAAGATGTATCATGAAGAAAGCCTCCGAGTCAGCAAGTGACCAGTCTGGGTCTCGTGAGCCCTCAGGCAGTGTCCTGCGATAACACCGAGGTGCATTGCTTTAGCTGCAGCTTTCCCTTCTGCTCTCGAGCTTCAGCTCTGCTCTCTGCAAACATTTCACCTAAGGCACCAGAGGGACCGACCTCTGACCTGCAGCAACCACTTCTGTGTAACAGAGGGCGCCTCTCCTTCCTGCCTAAACATGCTAGTGTGCAATTAAGGCACTTTGGCACCATTCAGAGGGAGAATGGACAGCTTAATGATATCATTCAGATCAAACAACACACATTAAACCTGTGTTAGTAGTTTATATTGCTAATTGTAGTTAATACTGAGTAAAGGTGTGGGAGATGAAAAGCCTCATTGTAGGAACTCAGTCATCTCCACCTGCTAGAGACTAGAGGGAAACCTTCCCTGAACACAGAGCACACTGTGGTTTTCTCCCAGGAAGGTTTATTTTACCTTCCTCTTAGGAATGCTGCCGGCATTAGAGGAAAGACACTTTCTTAGATGGACCACATCTGAGAGATGACTGAATAGTGCTGAATATTTAGCATAAACAAAGAGCAAGATTTTGCCTATTACCTTTAATTCTTCCAGTGACATAGAGAAAGCCATCCTTGTCTAGCTTTCCTAAGTCTCCAGAATGCAGCCACCCCTCCTCATCAAAGGCTTCTTTTGTTCTGTCTTCCATATTTAAATAACCCATGAAAACAGTCCTTCCCCAGAAACAGATTTCTCCATTGCCTTCTGTATCTTTATCCACCAGTTTCACTCTGCATCCAGGTGCTGGTTTACCACAGCTACCAGAGAAGAGCAGAAAAACCCCACAAGGATCACAGAAACATCAAACATAATACTGATAAACTGGCCAACGTGCCAAGTCCCTGAAACTGTCAAAGTATCTGTGACTGCAAATGTCACCATGCTGTAACTGTCCCACAGCCATGGAATACTCCTTCACTAGGGCAGATTTTAAGGGTGTCTGAGCACTTTCTGGCAGTCTGTCTTGGCCTGTGTTTGCTGCTTTCCCCACCCTGTATCTTCAGGCATAAAACCACTTTTGGTTTTGAGGTCTTGCATTCCTCCCCTGGGCCAGGGCTAGGGTATATGTCAGAGGTAGTCACTGTGTTTGGCTATAATGCTGTAGCTCAGTTTCAGTGCTCCTGGCACAGTGTTCTATGGAGTCAACACGTTCAAATTCTGCCCTGGAAATTATTCTGACTCCCAAAGCCACAACAGAGTGGCAATGCACTCAGGGCAAATAAAATAAGCTCTAGTATCTTTGCTGACCTTAGTAAATACTCTTTTCATAGATAAAATGAAACAGATAATATTAAAAGAATGGTAATAAAAGCAAAATTACCTGTGCTGCCTGTAAATGTAAGGCCCAGACAGGCAATGTGGGCCTGTGGTCTCACTCATCCCATAGGCCTCATACAGGGTGATGTTCAGACCCAAGAAGAAATAGAGTGTTTCTGTATTGAGAGGAGCAGCCCCAGAAAAGTGCTTCTGACAGGAAGAAAGGCCCAGTGCATTGCGGATTTTTGCAAGCACTAAGTAGTCAGCTAATCTTGTCCAGAGCTGCTTTAGATCACTGCTGAGTACAAAATACACAAGTAAGTCAGAGCAACCTAGGAAGTTTTCAAAACAAAATTGGGCACAGATTTTGTTTGGAGATGTATCTGTCATTTGGTTTTGGATGCTGACAGAAGTTAGAACACAAGTAAGGTGACACATTCATCCTTTTTTCATTTATTCAGTGTCTTTAGTTTCTCCTACCTTTGGAGCCTTCCTACCTCCAACGCTTGAGGTATCTGAGTTCAACAAATACATGAAGAATCCATAAAAACATATTGTATACAACATAGCTCTTGTATTCCTGATTTTTTATCAGTTAAGTGTGTCTCTGAGAACCCATACCATTGAAATCTGAAATTTGCAGACCTATCTGAGAAGCTGAATGATAAGACAAGCAAAGGAATATCGTGGAATGATCTTTTGGAATACCATTCTGCATAAGAAATTTCACACTTCATTGTGAAATAACTGACATCAATAAAAATTGATAACTACACCCTCCTCCTTGCACTATATTTGCTGTGCTGCCAAGCCAAATTTTACCCACTTGTACAAAAAGTCTCATTGAGGCTTCATGGTTTATTACAAGCAAATTGCTACTTCCAGGTTGCTGGAAATCTCACTCATTTTACTACATACCTGTTTGAGCTGTTCAGGTTCCTCTCTAAGCTAAGTGACATAGCCCAGGACAGCATTTTCTTCTTCATAAATCCTGACTGAGCAAAAGCATCCTTTAACTTCTCCATGATTTTCTCCCATACTCGGGGAACTCCCATGTGAGATGTTGGCTGCACTTCTTTTAGTGTGCTGATCAAGCTGCCCTGTTATAATAATAAAATAGTTTCAACAAAAGGCACACAGCAGAGATAAAGATGTTTGGTGTAGTAAAACCTGAACGTTTAGTTCTGTAGAACATCACTAAATATGTAGGACATAAAAAAGGACTTCAGTCAGCCACATGCACTAATATGTGTAAGGTCTGATGCATTGGGGGAGGTATGTACACCAGGAGGAAAAACACACATGGGTTAGTTCCTCCTGCCTCCCTTTTCTCCAAAAACTGCTTACACTTCTTTTGCCTTTAAAGAATCTTAGGGATATGAATTATATATTTTAATTAGAATCTAAAGCACAAATACCCAAATCACAAATACAAGGAGCTTTATTTTTCCATAACTCTTATAATAATGGACCCTCAATCTTCATCCTCTACAACTTTTCAAATATATTCTCTTCTTTGGATGTTTTCTAAGAGAAGGAAGCGCCCTCTTAATTAGATGCAAAGACAAGGTACCTTTAGAGCATCTGGCTCAGCAAAGTAAACTTGTTGTCCCCATTTGATTCCAGTCCACAGGTCATAGATCTGTGCAGCTATGTGGCTGAGTGGGAGATAACTGACTATAGACTCCTGTTGGATCTCTGCAGGTTGCATACCTCCTGCTCTGCTGCAATGGGCTGATGTCCAAGTTATCTGTTTAAATAAATAATAAAACACATAATATACGATGGGGATTTTGGTTTGGATTTTTTTCCTTTTTTCCTCTTAACACAAACTAAGGGTCCTCTTGCTATGCTAATGAAACTGTGAAAAATCTGTGTTTACAGAAAGACATTGCAATATTGACCACACACCAGACTGTCAGTTCCCTGGGGACACTGCCAAAAGCCAGGTGACCTTTGCAGCAATACAGAAGTGTAGATAACATAAGTAAATACAGAATTTGGGCTGCCTGACTGGGCTGTGAACACTAGCAGCTCCCCATGCCCTAGTGACACACTGAGCCAGGCAGCCATGGGCTGGATGAATGAGAAACAAGTTGATCTGTCCCTTCCTTTGCAACTTTCCAGCTCAGCAGGCTTTCTATTAAACTGGCACCTTCCACCAGTGCTGTATCAGCAAGTTAGAAAAAGAACAATAAATACTCAGTGATCAGTGAGCTCAAAAGACAATTTAGTATCAGCCATAAGCTCATTGCCAGGTACTGATCAGCCCTTGGCTAAGCACTCAGGAGGAAGACAGTAGCTGCACTCTGCTCCTCTGAAAGCCTCTGGGATATTTACTGCAGTGGTTCTCAGGTGGCACACACATACCCACCCCTCTCATGAGAGGCAGCACATATATGAATAGTTTTTGAAGTGTTGCTTGACTTCTTAGTAAACCTGGATGATGTTTCCCCCTTCTTCTTCCCATTTCCCACTTTATCTCAGAAGATGCAGTTCAAGGATGCTAAATATGCATATCTTCATCATCAGAACACAGCATATGGAAGACCCATAAATATATGTGATGGTGTGAGAGACAGTGGGGAAGATATATGTGCACAAAAATAAAAAACAAAACAAACAACACACCTCCCCCCCCAAAAAAAAACAAACCATAAAAAACAAAACAAACAACACACCTCCCCCCCAAAAAAAAACAAACCAAAAAAACAAACACCAACAAAAAACTCAAACCAGAAAACCCCAAGCAACAAAAAAGAAACAACTCTTTCTCAGAGGAGTCTGTGATCTAAACTGTGTAGTGCAGGACACAGGAATGAGAGTATTCAAGATGGCAGAGTACAGACACAAATCACATGTATTCCTGTTATCACAGTACGTTCCTGCCAGCACCTTTGCAATAAATGAGAAGCTACAAGTGTGGGTTTGGCCTAAGGAAATAGAGATTCTCAAGAAAGGCTGTTAAGGAGCAGCGTGCTGCCAGGCCAGGCCATCCAAGTTTAGGTGGCAGCACTGGACAAGCAGCTCTGGGAGACTCACACAGTAGGAAGAACAGGATGTCCTGAAGATGTGTCTGTACTCACTGCTTTTACTCCAAGCCTCACAGCACACAGGCACACTCACAGCAGATCTGTGAGAGTCATGCAGGTCTGATTCAGCACCGGTTTTGCACATGAATAGTGGCAAACATCTTTGTCTAAAGAAGGCAGCAGCAGAGCTACAGGCATGGCATACTTTCCACTGTTTGTCAACATAAAAATAGCCTGTTTGTGATCAGCAGCCAAGAATAGTTTGGCAGCTGGCATGGAAATGACACCAGGCTCCTTTGAGATAGAAGAGCATAGATTTGCAACATCAAATCAGTCTTTTTGTCTCCCAAGTTCATTATGTTCTGCTTCCAGGTAATATTGCACTAATTCCCTACATTTTGGTGAATTGCTGTTTTCACACTGGGCATGTCTGCAATAATTTCTGCTTTATTTTAAGGGGTGAGGCCTCAACTTGGACCATCCCTTTTCACAGATTATGTATTCAGAAAGGCTCCCTACCATCTTCCCCTCCTGCTCAGCCACCAACCATGTATCTTTCCAAGCAAACCTCTGTGGAAAGTCCTTTTACCAAACAACTTATCTTTTGTCTGTAACTGGAAATTTTCTGTTTTCAACAAAGCTGGTAGGGCTACTGCCAGCACCAGCACTGAGCACTGGATTATCCTCCAGTGACAGACACAGAAACCTGCACACAAGTCCAGGAACAAAAACCACTAAAGTAAAAAACCCACACATCCACCCCCAATTTTAATAAAATCTGCAAAAGCAGTCCATCAGGCTGTTTTGATAGTAGCTGGATGATGTATATGATTTGTTCATTTCACAGTGATCTATGACATCACTGGAGAGACTTTATGGCAATCTGTGAATTATATTTATGAATTCATGCATTAGCTCCCACAAGAAATACAGTGAATAAAAATTTAACATTCATAAAGAACTGTTCAACTTTGTGCAGTGCTGTTTGAATGGAGTTTCATTCTTTACCTTGCTTGTACTTTACCAGAAACAGCTGACTGAACTTTGGACGTTGCTTTGCAGTACACTATCCACGCTGTAAAAGCAAAAGCATTTCAGGGCTCAAGGATGTACCAGCCATTTCAAACCCCTGGAATAAACATCCTCACACTTTACTGTTCCTCTGCTACAGGAAGAGCCTAAAGTACCTACGTTGTCATGACTTAGCATAGCTCCTTTTGGCTTCCCAGTTGTTCCAGAGGTGTATATCAGAACACAGCACTGATTCGGCTTTTGGGAGTCAATAATGTCATCCAAAGCACTGTCAGAGACATCCTCCCCCAGCTCCAGAAACTCTTCCATCTAGAACAGGGAACAGAAAATACAAGATACCGAATGGCTTCTCACAAATTGACACACTCCTGCATCTTTCCTGTCTCAAAAATGTTAGAACATTTCAGTGCCTTGTTTGGTGTCCAATGCAAGTTTCCCCAGACCTTGGCTATGGAAGAAATATGGTGAGTTTATCTTAGAATTTCATGTGTGAATTGCAAACAGACTATCTAAAATTGTGCTGCCATGTGTCTTTTCAATGTGTAAGAAGGAATACTAATATTGTTCCTCCTCCAATGTGGATACTATGGATCAGTCACGGAGGCTAAAACTCTGTTAGGTTCTCACACTGTAAAAATGATTTTGAGTATTAGTTAAAGGAACATGGATGCATCATTTTTAAGGTACACTTGTGACAGCTCATCTATAACTCATTGTACACTATATAACTGTAAAGCAATTGAATGAAGCTTCTTTGTAAAAGCATCATTACCTAGATGTGTGAATATTTGCCCAAATCATGTGCTCTTTTATAGGAAATAGCATAAAACGCTGGTCACAACTTCCATTCAGATTTGGCTCATTGTAGAACGAGATAAAACTTTTATGACACTGGGGTTTTGTGCCACACAAATTGGCCATAGAAGAATCCTGACCCTGCTCCTCTGTGTGCTCTGGGTTGTTTCCCCATACTTCTGTTGCACACCCCCGACGTGCTGTTAAGTGTGACATTGATTGCAATGCTAATTGGAAACTGGAGTATCACAGTATTTTTTGAGAAAATTGATAACCAAACTGTCAGTTTCCCATTGCAATCATGTGATTCATACTGTGCTACAGAAGTGTGTTATTTAAATGCAAGGTGCAGCACCTTCATTTTTCAGCTATATCTATGAAGCTGTGAAGCTATATCTAGGACCACAAAGCAGTAATGAGGATGATGAGAAAAACAGAGGTAAATAAGGAGAGCCCCTGCTTGAGGGTAGTTCATTTCTTTTCAGAGCTCTGGCATTGCCACTGGGCTACTAAGATTACAATAGCCAGCCCCAATGGCACCTTAAGCTCCTTTCCTTGGGTGGCAAGGCTGTCCTAAGGATTATTCATCAGTTTTAACTTTCTTCCAACAAACCACGTCTCTGAAATGAGAGGCACTGCACAGCTCTGTAGCAAGTCAGGGATTTGTCACATTCTATCCCTTCCCACAGAATGTGGCTGCATCAATTTCACAAGCTCCTGGAAAGCCTGGTTGTGTGAAGGATGTAATTGTTTGTATGTCACTAAGCAGTTGTTCCTGCTTTCCTGACCTTACTGTATTCTCACAGTGGAATGCTTTGATCAATGAGAATCTGTTGCTCAGGCTTTGTTTACTGAACAGCACCTGCAACAGATGGTGTTGGCACTCCAGTGAGTGTGGAAGGTACAGAAACAGTCACACCACACTCCTGACTCTGCATCTGCCTTCTGGAAACATGCACTGCTCAGCCAGCTCTGCCCCTGCTGCTGCTCATCACACGGCACAAATCCCTCTCTGCAAACACCACATGGACTGGTGGTTTGCTCTGCATCACATCTCAGCAACAATCATTCCTGCCTTTGGTGGTCTGATCTCTAATTTTTCCTTTAGATGACAAAAACTATGGCAACTGTCAGACACCCACAGCTACCCTGCTCCTCTGAGAAAATGTCCAACATGACACCTGAGCACGGAACCAGTGTTTAAAAATACAACAATTCTCACACATTTAGATTTCAGTAAGTGCAAATTGTTCAAGAATTAAATGCTAGCACCTAATCTTTTAAAATAGTAAGATCATCTTTGTATTAACATTTCTATTGTACAAGATGTAAGGCACGCTCTATACCAATATGTACAGTAATGGAACAGTAACAGTTTATTATTAAGTTATATGCAAGACATAAACAAAAAAGCACAGAAGACTTTTTTCTTATCAGACTATCAAAATTGCAAGTATTTAAATATACTTCTGTGCTGTTCACTATATTTTTATATATGGAATACATTCTATTTCTCGTCAATATATTTTTTCCACAGTTGAAGTTTTTCAGCCTAAAATCTGATAATCTGTAGTCCAGGTAAAATACTGGATTTTTAAAAAAAGTACCAAATTCACAAGCACCAGGGAGCAACTTTTATTTTTAACCATTTGAGAGTACACATTCCCACCTAATACCTACAGGTGTTTCAATAACCTAATCAAGTTAAAGACCAGGAAGACACGAGACAGATAGTAAAGCAAGACAGCTCTTTTCTTAAACGTGAAGTATCAAAGGTAACTTAAACAGAAAAAGGTGATAAAGCTTTTGAATGCAATGCATTCTAAATGGTAGGTAAGCACAGTAGAAATTTATCAAATAAATAATAGCCCATGTATGAACTGGTAACACACAGGTATAACCCCAGGCATTTCACTAGGCCGCTGTTCTGTACTCACTCACCGTGTACAAATTTGGATGTCTCTCTGCAATGGAGTCCTTATACAGCACCACAGCCTTCAAGTGTGGCAAGTGATTCCAGATCTGTTGTATTTTTCAAAACAAAGGTATTATTTATTATTCATATCTTGTATGGGTTTTTATTCACTCCAATGCTGCCAAAACTGTAACGGCTTGACAGGCACAAAAACCTCCCATTTCCCTCCACCTCCAAATATTCTCCCCTAAACTCATCACCAACTGGCTCAACTAGAGGTGTGGGGAAGGAGGAGGGAATCTATGTAGTCTACACAGACTACACAGTCTGCTCCAGGAAATCTGGTTTGAGTTCAAAAGGTTTGAAAAATGAAAAATACACCAGAAATGGCTCCTCAGCACCTTTTCTCATAATGCACAAAAGGACACATAAAGGAACAGTGCAGGTCAAGCCAGAAGCTGACCCTGGCCTGTGATTACCAATAAAGAACCTCAGCAAAAACTGACGTTCAAGTGCTAAAAAAAGTCCTACTTCCTTAAGGAAAAAAGCAAAGGAAGATGTATGCACATTGTAAGGATAAATAAAAATATAAAGCTGCAGGCTTACAGGCAGACAGCAGTGGTTGTGTGCTTTGCATGGCCTGCAGGAAGCATTGATTTCACTGAATTCTGTGGGACCCCATGCCTCACAGACACCTTTCAATTAATCACATTTTGAACTGAATTTTGTCAATACAAAAGAAGTGGCTTCATGGCAGCCAGTATGTATGTATTATTAGAAGGACAGCAATTGTGATGTTATTATTTCAGTCTTGGGTTCAAAAAAAAAAGTTTCAAAAAGCCCTCAGCTGGATAAAGCAATGCTGGCCAGAGCTCTCTTATTCTCCATAACGTGTGTAAACTAAACCCCTCGAGTTGTTCCATTTGGAGTCTTCTCTCCATGCTCACAACAGCATAGCCTGGTATTGTGTCAATAACACTGCAACAAGGCTTGTCTGACTGTGTGTTTTTATGGAATACTTACAAAATCTCTCTTCCTCCATACTGCATATAAAACACAACTACAAAATACAACGTAATTAATGAATAACTTATGTGAAATACATTTGAAAAAAACCAGTGCATATTTTCTCTCTAGCAGGCAAGTGGTTTTGGCAGGAAGCTCTACATTGCAGGGCCCTCCTGCTTCAGCAAATGGTGCCATTTGGTGCAAGTTTGGTGAGTCCACAGGCCTCCCTCAATATCTGACAGACAGACAAGCCCTTCCCAAGAGCTGCATGTACTCCTCTCCCATGTCACCTTGCCATCAAATTGGTCTTTCCATCTGGCACTGTTGCTGAAAGGCAGGTCCAGCTGCCCAAGAGCTCTGTCAAAACTGAGACTGTTCACTTACAGAGGCTCCTGCTTTCTCACTAAACTCAAGAGCCTTAAGAGCTGATATTACAAGCAGGAAAAGATGATATCTTGGAAAGAGGAAATTCTGAACACTGACATCCTTAATATTTAAATGGCAGGCCTTTACAAACCCGCATCAGCATAATCTCTTCCATTCAAGTGGACTGTGTTTTTCCAAACAGAATCACGTGGTGACAGTAAAAACAGGGGATCAAAATGTGTGTTTTTTCAGGTACTACTGCAGTGAACAATGCAGTGAGCTCTCTGCTGGAGCCACAGACACTGCAGAGGGTCAGAGCCACCCACCAACTCTAACACCAGATGCCAGATTTCTGAGTAACAACACACACTTCACACAGAAAGGTTTCGTGATACAGAGAGTGTACATGGTACTTGGGACCAATACAGCATCGGGAACTGAAAAATTGTGGCTTTTCAGTAATCACTCAGCCATCTTCTACCTGCATTATCTTGTCCAGCTGTTTCTGATTTTCCACAACCATGATATCAGTCTTGCTGTCATGAGCAATGTAGTGACAGGCCTCTGGAGAATTGGTTGTATATATTCCTGTGACAATTCCTCTGCATCAAAAAATTTATATATACAAGAACATACATTTATGAGCATACCCACACATATACATGCATGTAGTATCAAAAGAGAATAGTAATCAAAGATCAGAAGAAACATGAAGGAGTATGAAGATGTGGAAGCAAACAGCTGGACAGCTCTAATGTTTGTTTCATATATTCAGATATATATGAATCTCTGATTTATGCACATTGCAAAAACTAATCTTTTTTACTAATCTAATTCAGTAGAAGATGCTGTAGGCTAGGACTCAGTGTTTTAACCCACTTGAGATTACATAGGAGTCAGCTCAGGAAGTGGTAAAAAAATCCCACTTATGTCCTCTTTTTGTTCAAGTTGTGCACAGATACCAATTTGGATTTCATTGGTACAGAACAGTTTAAGAAGTAAAATCCAAATTAGCAGGTATGAGGACAGAAGAAATCAGGGTAGTTAATATTCATATGTTACTTCATCTGCTTGAATATATCTTACTGTAGATATCATTAATATTATATTATCATCATTAATATAAAACTGTGATTCTCATCTGTTTCCTACATCTTCCATTAATAAGATCCTGTACAACAGCTTCTGTGTGACTGTCATGGTTAAGCCCATGGCAAACAGGATCCATTTATGAGTGTCTGGACTATTTGGGATATGAGACTCCAGCAGGTTTCTGAACATGTTAATCAGTAGCAACACAACTTCCAAGATATGACATAAAATACTGACTTGATACATTTCCAGACCTGGCAAAACAGAAATCCCCAAATGCCCCTCAAAAATTAACCTCCCTGAAAAATATCTTACCCAGCAAAAATAGCTCCAACAGCTGAGATGAACCATTCTGGGGAATTAAATCCAAGGATTGCTACGCTATGGAATCGTTCAAGACCAAGCTTAAAAACAATACACACAAGGTTATATAACATAGGCCCAAGGAAGAGAAACATACACACAAACATAAACCATGGAAACTTTTGATTTATTATTACAGTATTGACAAGGCACGTGAAGGCACGTTTTGGTATCCATAGCAAACCTGGTATTTGTCAACAATTACCAGGATGTGAATTTTCCACTACCTTCTCCTGTCTGGTTGAACTCTGCTGCCCAGAAAGGCCCAAGACCCAGAATATTTCAATATGAACAAGAGCATAATGAGTACTAATAGTATCCTATATTCAGAATGTTTTAAAGATTGTCTTTATCTCACCAAATTAATGATAGTCGTTTTCCCCTGTTTTTCTTTTTTGATCTTAAGGCCTCATACTGAGCTCTGCACCCACGTCCCAGGGACACAGTGCAACACAGCAGCTCCTCACTTGTAGTCAAGGTTCCCTGACAGCAGTGTTACCTCTGACCAAAACTCATTTTTATCATTATTATTTCAATAAAGAATATGACTCCTGATCTTAATGTAATGCAAAAAAACTCTTATATATTAGGGGGGTTTGGGTTTGGGGTGGGGTTTTTTTTGTTGATTTGTTTTTGGGGGTTTTAAAGGAGACAAAAGGATTAAAGGCATTAGTTTTGTTTCCTGTACCTACCTTCAAGAAGCTCTTGGCTGCTTTCCTAGAGAGGCAATAATATTCTGAAAAAGTTATTTTCTCCCATTTTCCATTCTTTTTGCTGGCCAAAGCATTAAAGGATCCATATTTTTCCAGGCTCTCCTTGAACATCTGATGAACTGTTATGGGAGTCTGTGGGCATGAGTTATCGATTCTCAGTCTGACTCTGCCATCAGCAAAAGAAGTCCACAGGGACTCTGGAAGGAAAAGTACCACTGTCAAAGTAATCTGTAATTGAAAAATACCATGTGACTGTGTACCAGAAGACAAGAAGATTGAATAAAGACCACAGGACTAAGCACGACTCTGGCACTTCCCAGCTCGTGAGAAAAGGGCTTTCCAATTTTCTTATTATCAACTATACCACGTAGAAAGAGAAATCTTTATTTCCTACACTTTGTTCTGCATCTTGAATTTTTTGTTGATACAGAATTTTGTTGATGATCTGTGTGTTGCAGGCACACCCCCAGTTCCAGAGGAATCTGTTTGCCTGTGCCCAGTTCTGGACTCCCCCTTGTGCCAATGGAGCAGCTGGTGAATCAGAAGGCTAAGGAGATACAGAAGCTATGGAACCTCCGCCCCTGTTCAGTATCCAAGCTCCTTTTGCATGTCATAACTCTTCCTTCCCTCCTGCCCCTCCAGCAATTCTCCCTCATCCTGTCCCTGTTCCTCACTACTTCCCACAGTTTTACCCCTTGGCCCTATGTTCTAATGTGTCCATTCCACTCACTCCTGTCTCACCCTGGTTCCATTCTTCATCTTCTGCTCTTGGTTTCCTCACCCTGTTTTTATACCATCCACTTTTTTCTCCCTGTATTTTTTTTTCTCCCCTTCTTTGACAGGACAAAGACGCAGAGCACCAACAAATGTCACTTGGCTCTCACCACTGGTGCCAAGGACTGGGACAGTCCCTGGCATTCACAAGAAATGCCTGCCTCAAAGACTTTCCTTGGCCCTTGCAAACCCTGCAAGAGGCTGAGCATGAATACACGCTTTAGAGGAGCTAGAGATTACAAGTCGGCAAAATTCAGGTGAATTCTCACAAGGAAAGCACAAACTCTCCCACGACTCCCCCGTCTAGCAGTTCCCATACTTCTGAACAAAACAGTACAGAAACATTTTAAGAACATTTTTTCCCTAGATTTTCTTTCATAATTGAAGCAATATTTTTAGCATAGGCATAAAAACCCAGATATATTCTACAGTGAGCTGGTGAAAAAATTTCAGACCAAAGTGCTTGGGTTTTTCAGAATTAAGAGTAACAGAAAACAGTACTTTTTGTAATTCCTAATACAAGTTAATAAGCATAATTGTATTTTACTACACTTATGGAAAGCAAAATCTGTAAATCAAGCTCAGTTAGTATCTGTGCTGTTTCCTGCCACCTCAGTGTCTGAAAAAGAGCAGTTTTGGAGTGTCCAAAAGTACAACATGCATCAGATCCTTTTCCAATGCTATCCTAGCTGCTTCAGAGGTCTGGGAACTACCTCTCTGAGCACTTGTGGCAATGGCACCACATCAGCCATAGCTGGATTCACAGCAGTGCTTTCAAACACAATTGCAGCCTCCCTCAAGTCAGGCTTGCAGTCTGCACCGAGAGACAGAGGCACAGCAAGCTGCTCTAAGCTCACAAACATTTCATTCCATTCCTGCTCCTGGTTGGCAGATTTGCATTGTTCTCTTGACAAACAGAAGGTGCTAATGACAACAATAAGTACAAATAAAGATGGTTCATCTCCATGCACCTTCATTTTCTCATGTGCAAATTGCACATAATGATTTTCAAAACATAGGTGTGGAGCTGTGCTTAGGTCAGTGGAGAAAGAGCATCATAAATCCAGACAGTTTAGAGACAAATAGCTCTGAAGGAGTTTAGGTAATAAGCAGACTTTATCAAGGTGTAAGCAGTAGCACCAAATAAATTATTTATGAGTCAAGAAGGCAAAGCAGCTGTTTCTGCACTTAACCCCAATGCAGGTGTGAAAAGGATGAGAGGTATGACCAGTCAGAGACAGAAGCTATTGTTAATCCAAATGTTTACTATCTTCAGTGACACACCAAAGCCCAGAAGAAAAACTCTGTATATAGATGTTCTGGCTTCCAACCCAGAGGTGTCAGGGATTGCAGGTGTGCTTGGACACAGGTAGGTGACTGCTCAGTTCAAAACAAAATCATATCATACAGAGCTAAAATACAACATTCTGGTCCATGGATTAAAAACGTTCCCAAATAAAGAGTACCTCTCTTGAAGGAAACTGAAAATATTAGCAACATTCCCACGATAACATTACAGAAGTTGCATTAATAGTGTCTTTTCACTTCAGATGTGCACCAGGTAACAGCACAGATCCCAGAGAATAATGAAAATCAATCAAATCCTGGAAATATCTATACATAGAAACCAAAAAGGTACTTGAAAACTGGGTTTCCTTTTGTTTTCCTTATGCAGGTTTTTCTGGTGTTAAAAAGGCACCTTTGATTCACATCAAAGACAAGGAACAGAATCACTTTCAGAGACTCTGTGCACCACCTTAATAATACTCAAGATACAGTGCTAACAAATATACCTGAATGCCCATTCAATGTCTGCTTTTGCATGTGCAGGTAGATCTTAACTCTCAAAACAGTTCTGAAATCTTGATAATCCAAATAATTCTAAAAATCTAATTAGTCTGTCCCCAGAGTTAGTAAAAACAACGGAACATGAACAATATATTCCTCTGTCAGTTTGCAGAGGGATTTTGAGCAGAGGGCTTATTCTTTGTAGAAAGTGCCCAGGAAGGAATGCCTGGCTAAATACTAAATGCATAAATTACAAACATTGGGAGAAGCAAAACAAGTGCTCTGCCTCAGTAGCATCTGCAAGTTCAACTGCAATATCCAGGCTAGAAATCAAATCAGTACCTCCTGAAACCAAAGTGGAGATCAGAATAAAACCCCTCAATATACACTATCAGCATTGCTATGTTATATAACCATAGCTTCACAAAGTCCAAGGAACAAACCCAGCAATCCAGCTCAAAGCACTTGATGCCACTCAAAGTTTTCTGTATGCAAGCAAAAAGTAGTTGCCCTTTTCCTCTTTCTTCCACTAACTCCTACTACCTGCATTATAGTTCATACTCAAAATGCTTTTTCATCCACTACTATGTGACCTTGGCTCATGTCCTTCATATGAATTCTGAAGGTCAGAGATATTGCAAAAAGATTTCTGCTTAAAGAAGGCTATATTGTCAGATAAAACAAAAAGAGCAGAGATTTTATTCAGGTAATAAAATCTGGACTGTCACTATTTGAGGTTCTGGAAAGACAATTTTTTTCCTATGCCATTCTCCTCCAAGGTCAAAAACTCCATAATCAGACTTCATTTTCCCTGTTTCACTGTCTTCCCTGCTGAAGAGATGGCTCAGGGTAGTCTCATTCATAAATTATAACAGGATGATTGTACTGCAGCCTGTCTTAGGAACTGTTCTAAGCTGATCTAAATATCTGGGATTTTAGGTGGGCAGTTTTCCCACTAAGATGGAAACTAAAGTGTAAACTTTCAACAAGGAATTTTACAGGAGGAAAAAAGCAGTTAAGAACCACTTAAAGATGCACTTGCAGTTTTCAACTCATCTTTTACAATACAATCCCAAACTTATGAACTGTTTACACGTGAATACTGTGTTATGAAAGTGCATTTTTTACTCAAATATTTTCCACCAAGTTTGAAATTATACACAACATAGAACACATTACACATTTTGTATTTTTTCCCAGCCAGTTTTTTCCTCCCACCATGTACAATGGGAAGCTCTAAAACGGTACAAGACCAGATATCAAAAATTACTTTAAACAGACAAACAAATAAAAAGACTTTTTTTTTTTTTTCATGAAGAATCAGTCTGGCTGAAACTGCTTGACCTCTGGGATACATGAAGATAGTAATAGTTAAAACACAAAGACAAGAGAAATACACTAATCCTACAGCTTAAAGCTAATATCCTTAGTGAAACCTTCTCTCTGTTCACTACCTGACCTGCAAGTATTCTGGTGCCAGAAAGCATTTGAGAAGGTAAATGAATTCAGATGTTTATGGAAGAACAGCTCTGAGAGTCATACAAAATGCAAAAGACTCAAGGTCACCTTTCAGACAGATAAACAGACAGGCTGATTGTGGAATGGCCCTGCTGCATGATCTGAGCAACTCCAAGTGATATTCCATAGATGTGCCCTGTGAAGCAAGAAGTAAACCAGTAATTTAACTTCTGCTTGAAAATTAATCAGATTTAATTCACAAAACAGGGTCTTGTTTACATGCCAGATGCTGCAAAACATCACTGCCCTAATGATGAGAGAAGGAATTCAGCTCTTTGCTGGAGGCATTCCTGTCAGTCATCATCCAAGATTCCACAGCTGCGATGCCAACACATTCTGCTGACAACATAAATACACCATTCCTCCTCTCACCACTGTTTTTTACTTTTCTTCCAGATGACTGTGAGGCTGAAAGATTAACTCCATTTCAGTAAAAGCAGGAGCTGAGTACACACTGTTTTAGAGTCTGAGAGCGTGGTATCTGTGTCAAACTTCTTCCTGTGCCAATAAACAAATTAAACAAAGGTACATAACTTTGGAATTTCAAGTGAACCTGAAAGTCTCAGCCAGCCTAAACACATAGTGATTATTCTAATAAAACACACAAACCAGCTCCTGTGGCTTGCCTTGCCATGGCTGGGGGAGGAAAAGGGTTTTCTACTATATTACCACCATTTCACAATAAACAAATAATTTTACCCTCTCTAACAGAAAAGACAATAAATAGCGGAAATCTTCTTCAATTAGCCAAATGACACAAAAATATTTCAATTAATGGAAACTTCTACTTCTTCAGCAGGAGGAAAAGGGAACAATTATTAATTACAATAAAATATACTGCCCTTCACATCAGTAAACCCCTACAGAGTGGATCAGAGAAATAAGATATCCTCCAAAGAATGCCTCTGTGAGCTGAAGTGGAGGGAGTGGTGCACCAGGACAAGTACAAAATAAGCTTCATAACAATACTGACGCTTCTGAAACTGATTACGGAGCACCAAAATGAAAGCATGTGAAGGGTGTAATCAGGAGGAAACATCACTACAGAAAAATTGCCCAGGCATGCAGGAATGGAAAGTCAAAACTCAGAATTTAAATTGGTGAGTAATGAGACAAGTCACAAGAAGAGCTTTTACAGGTACAGTGGCAACCAAAGGCAGAACCAGTGATAATGTGGGGAGCTCACTGATACAGGACAGGCCAAGGCTGATGTTCTCAGTGCCTTCTTCACCTCAGTATTTACCTGCAAGGTCAGGCTTTCTGAGCTTCCATGCCTAGTGGAAGGTGAGATGTTTTACCTACAGCAGCAGAACATCAAAGTAGGGATCACTTACACAAACTGGACACATACAAAAGAGTTGATGGGACCAGATGAGATCCTTCAGAGTGGACACTGAGAAACCATGTAAAAGCCATCGAGAGAGCACAGCAACGTGGTGAGGTCCCCATCACAAGAAAAAAGGCAAATGCTACACCTTTCTTTAAAAAGCAGAAGAAAGAGGGTTCAGAAAACTAAGGGCAAATCAGCCTCACCTCAGCCTGTGGAAATGCTACAGAACAAACTCTCCTAGAAATCATTTTGAGCTATAAAATGGTGACTGACACCAGCCAGAATGGCCTTCCTTGATTTGGCCCTGGTAAGTATAATCCACCTGCCTTCCAAGATCAGTTGACTGATGACTCTGAAATGGTGAGAGCAGTGGCTCACTGCTTACTCTACCTTTAACAAGGTCTTTGACAACTTCTACGTGGCCCAGCATCCTTGGAAGGTTTGAACTAGGTGCAATTGGAGGAACAGGTGGATAAAAAAATTGACTAGATAAGTATGTTTTAAGAACAGCGGTCAGCAATTCTAAGTCTTGTTAGCAGTAATTCCAAGTGACATTCTTCAGGGTTATTTCTGAGAATGACACTGTTCAATGATGGCACTGTTGTCCTGGACAACAGAATGCAGCCTCACCAGCTTCAGGGAGCAAACCTGAGGAAGTGACCGACAGGACAAAAGGCAGGGCAGTCCAGACAGACCTCAGCACACCGGAGGAACAGGCTGACCCGCCCTGAAAGCTTGATGGGGGGAAGGCAAGCCTTGCACTCTGGGGAGGACAGCCCCATGGCACAGCCTGGGCTGGATGCCAGCTGGCTCAGCAGGAAAACCCCCACGGTTCTGGGGGACAGGTTGGCTGCCAGTCAGCTGTGTGCCCCAGTGGGGATGACGGCTAACTGGCAAGATTTTTAGCCAGCAGACCAAGGAAAGGGATTATTTCCCCCTACTCAGTGCTACTGAGGCTGCCCCTGAGACAGTGTGCAAGAGAGAGATCCTGAGGAGCAAACTGGCACAAGCCCAAAAGAGGGACTCCCAGGCAGTCAGAGGCCTGGAGCATACTGTGTGCAAGAATCCCTGCAGGAACTGTGTTTCTCCAGTCTGGAGAAGATAAAAAATGAATCTACCTGCAGTTTGTTAGAGACTGAAGCAGGTACTACAAGGAAAACAGATTCTTCTCAGAGGCACATAGGAGAAGGATAAGAGGCAATGGACATAAGCTGCAGCAAGGAAAATTCTTGCTAGATCAAGAATTTCACAATGTAGGTGACTCAGCCTAAGAGGGACTGAGAAGCAGTACAATTTCCATCCCTGGAGGTTTTCAAAACTCAGCTGAACAAAGCCACAAGGCTTCCCAGGTGCAGAAAGATGTCCTAGTTGCCCTCCAGTGCTCTTTTCCAACATAAACTATTTTGTTGATTCCATCAGTATAAAACCAGCATGGATGAGTTCTCTTCTAACTTCATGCTGGTTTTAAGTCAGTATAATGCCTGCTGCCAATGGTAAGGGTACTCTGGATTTACATATGCATTAGAAAACCCTAAATCTGGCCTGCTTCCACAGGAATGAGCTTTTATGAGTTGGTAGAAAGGAATGGGGAAAAAAATTCCAGAACAACCTGTGGTCCTCATTAGATAAATTTACTCCTGAGGTTGCAGAATGTATCAATTATAAATTGAATACTCAGTTCTGAACTAGAAAATACCAGAATCTCCTCCTTTTCTCTTTACATACAATGTAGACCCCCTGCAACCAGACACTGAACTTCCTTCTCATGAAAGATCTTTTGGGAGGAGTTCTTGAAATTCAGCCCTTATTTCACCACTCAGCATCTGCATAGCAGTGTGATGTTTCCAAGTTAAACACTGCTTCCCATTTAAATGGATAACAAGTAGTGCCACAGATTCCCAAAGTTAAATAGAAGACAAAGTCTAACAAATTGTAAGCTCCTGATTCATCAACTGGAAACATATCTAAACACCAATAAAGGAACTGTTTAATTACAATGGATGAGGTGTGACTTGTGTTTGCAGGAAAATTACAATGGAACAGCTGGAATGACTTCTACCCTTAGCTGCTCACCTCACCTTTGTAGCAGAGGCTGTGGTCACCTCTGCAGGAGTGGCTGAATGACGTGTGCATTCCTGCCTGAGCACTGCTTTACAGCCCAGCTGACTTCTCTAAACTGCAGCCAGCAGCAACGTCTGGGAGAGAAGCAGGTAGGGAGCTGACAGCATTAACCACTGTCCCAGAAAAATTCTTTAGAAAATAGGTCAGTGCCTTCAGAAGCACACAAACAAGCACTCTGCAGAATCCCAGTCTCAGTGACAAGCTACATACAGAACGTGTGGCTCAAACAGTTCAACAAAATACCCTGTAAATTTGAAAACAGGCATTTGTTATCTCCTTTATTCATCCAAATTTATTTCCTGCTCACTGAAAGCATATAGCTAGCAGTTCACTTCTTGGAAAGAATCCTACTGTGTATCAAAGACCTGCCTACTGAAAAGTAACTATAGATCCATACAGATATATATTTATACACATGTTTAAAGTCTGCATGCAAGATTCCTACATAGATCAGCTAGATATGTGCTCACTGCTTCAGTTTTCTCCTAGAACAAATATTCTGTCTCAATGAGCACATTTAGATACCAGTAGCAGTCTCACTAAGGCAACAGGGAGCTCTTTTAGGGCTGCAAACCTTCCCAAAAACCTCAGAAACTTTTGTTAGCAAACCTCCTTTAAGCCATATGGTAGCACGTTCAGGCAAGCCATCCAGCACTGCAATTGGATTAAGTGACATCAGTGTGCACGTGCCCTGATGCAACACAGAACTGACCAAAGCACAGATATTCCTTTAAAGTCTCCAGGCATTACACTGCACACCAAATCCTCCCCAGGTGACAGCTGGTGAGTAGGCTGTGGTGCTAAAGGTAACCCAACAATTTGCATGATTCTCAATGGGATCAAGCTACTTTTCATTTTTATCTAGTCGTCATCTCAAATACAGACAAACACTGGCAGAAACTATTAAATCCATGCAAATTTACAGACAACTCCCGAAATTTTTTAAGCTGCCCTGACTCACTTCAGTTTTATTTTAATTTTGTCTTTCATGATCTGAGCCCCAAGAAATTGTCAGCAAAAACCTGTTAGAACAGACCTAAAAATTACATTTTAAAAAACTACCTAAGAAGAGCTCAAATTTCCAAGGATCATCTTTTACATGCTTACCTGCTGGCTCTACGCCCTCACCCTGGGTCTCCTCCAAATGAGGCAGCAGGTCCCTGCAGACATTCTGTGCATCTGTAAAGGTTCTAAAAGCAAATAGATCTATTAAGATGTGACCCAGGAGCACTAGTAGAATCTACTACAATCAACATATAAATATGCAATATAGGTATCAAAAGGGAAACAAAAACACAGCTTGCCAGCACTTTGAAATCCAAGCAGGTGGGATTAGAAAGCTTGGAGCTATCAAATACATTTTGACTGTTGCAAACTCTACTCTGACCTAGTTAAGTGGAAATGTTAAGTTAAATGTCACCCTAAGGATGACTTCTTCATTCCATGCTTTGGATTTCAACATCATGGAATATACCAGATGAAGACACTAACTTTGAACCTCCACAAAGAGGCCATGAATCCCACAAGTACGAAGAATGAGTTACCAGTCTTAACCCTGATCATACTGACACTGCTAATATCACAACACTTTGTAAATTGTCACTGTCGATACTTGTTGAAGCTCTGAAGTCAGGGTGGGTTTTTTTTTTAGGCCAGGAAGAGAAGGCAATTTAGTTAATAATAATGAATTTTCTCAAAAATTTCACCAACACAACAAATTATAATTAACACATGGATGAAATTAACTTTTCCTAAAAGTAAACAGATCAAGTTCAACGCAAAATACAAACTCAAATCCAAAAAGTCTGTAAGGTGACAGACTGCTAAGAATTCCATGAGCAAAATATCTAAACAATAAGCATTTAGAAATGACTGAATATAGCAATGCACTGCAGATTATTCATTAATAGCAGCATTAAGATTTTTTAATTTAACTAATTTAATTTCACAGGAATCAGCAGCCTTTAGAGGCTAAGAAACTAGGATTTCCTTCATTCCTTCTCCATAGGTACAACAGAAGAGTCCTGAGTGAAGCTCAGGAAGTCCTGGCCCTTCACAGTGTAATAAATTAATTCAAAATGTAGAAAAAGAAGTTGAAACAATGCCCTTCACAGTTTTCAAAAAAATAAGAACCTCAAAAGCATTTTTCACACAGTGGTGACAGGGAGCAAACAGCAGGACCAAACACTACATCAGGCACTATTTCCCATTTCATATTAACAACCACACTTGTAAAATACCTATATATGTGGGACACCCCTAGAATTTATCATTGTTAGTCACAATGAAATTGAACTGTAAAAAAACCTTAACCAAGCTGTATCCCCTCTACAAGAATGCAGCAGACTACGCAGGAGTGACAAGCACAGCTCTTCTCCTGCCTTGCTCCCACCCACAGGTCCCCTCAGAGCAGGGCACGGGTCACAAGAGCAGCTGAAGGAAAACAAGGAGTCATCCCTAACCTTGCCTGTGAGAATATTTCCTCTCTTGTTAATGACATAATGGCACAAAGCATGAAAGGGCTTGTCTGATAAGCAAAATGAAGCTCAGAAAATAGTCACTGGCTTGGTGAAGGCAGACGGTGATGAGAAACTGAGTCATTTATATAAAGAAGGGGATTATCCTGCATTTTGAAAGGTAAGCCTGTGTTTGGCATGTGGAAGAAATGGCAACAATGAAGTGGGATTGCAATGAATGAAGTGAGTCCTTCATTCTGTCAGACCAGGAAGACTTATTTGGGAATAAAACCAAATCAAAACATCTGAAATAACTTAAAACCATGTGTTTGTCTGCCATCTGAAAGCACTTCATACAATTCTTGATTCCTTTCCTATTTTAAAGAAAAACTGTATTTGATGTTTAGCAATCCAGTGGAACCTTTTCCTTTATATATCTTGTGAATAATAAAGCTTTTTATTATTTTACAAAACAAATAAACCAAAGTCTTGGTCCAAAGACAACTGAACATCACATTTGATGAAAGCAAAGAGCAGAAAAGCCTTCTGAATAAAACAACTCTGATTAGTAATGTATCAGAAGAGCCTCATTAGAAGATACTCAAAACTTTAATAAACATCATTAATGACTTTTACCAGATTAATATCACTTCAGTTTGCTTTATCCTTATCTGTTGTAGGACACTGGTTCAGTTTACATTATATTCTCTTTACAGAAAAACAGCCAACCAACATCTGAACTTCTGGACTTCCTCTGGTAATGCTTCAATGTGCTCCATGTGTTCCATGAGGATCCCTACATCTTCAGTATCTTCATGAGTGTAAAGCTGGTAACACTCCATGCAACACAGTTCTTACCTGTCCCTGTGAATCAGGTAGCTCATTTGAGAGTGAGGGTTTTTTTTGCCCTGAAAGTACAATTAAGACATTTTCTCTTCCAACAACAATTTCTGTGTATATTCAGAACCATTGCTGCTGAGTGAAAGAATGTGGCTTTGATGACTCTGCTTTAACCTTTTATTAGGAGTTATTCTTTTAAAAATTAAGTAAATATCCAAGAAAGGTTATGGTATCTGGAATTGTTCAAGACTGAACTGAGCAGAGTTTGGTGGGGCTGCCTGATCAAGAGTTACTGAGCATAAATTGCAGCAAGGAGAAAAGGCATTGCAGAACCATGGCGTGGTGCCAAGATGCCCCAGCAAAACCAAAATGCTTCAGAGATCTGGACTTTGGCTCTTAAATTCTTTATTAAGATGGAGGCTCTGTATAAATTATTCAGTGTTATTAGTGCAGGGCCAGCATCTTCCAAAATCAATCTACCAGTTTAAAGGTGGACTTTCTACATCCAATTTCTCCAAGTTTACAATTCCAAAGGTAATATGCAAAAACCTCTACACAGAGATGAGAAAAAAAATCACAGAGTGAGAATTTAACTGCAGTGGTCACTTGAACAAGTCAGTTAGGACAAACTGAGGTAATGTTCTAAAACATTGACTAGTTAGAACTAACCAAAGCATATTTCTGTATAACTCCATTAGCATGGGTGATTTTTGAATGACAGTATTTCCCAATGTAATCTGGGCTTCAATTTCCAGCTACCACTCTAGCAAACATGACCTCATCTGCTGCCTGAATTCAACACTCTGCCCTCATCTGAGACAAAAGCACAGCTTAGGCTGGCTGGCTTATCCAGAGGTCTGGGGCAAAGCCCAACACTGCCCAACCTACCTGCAACTCCCACTCTCTCCTATGCCCCTCGGATGCTATTCCACACTGAAGCTGTTCTCCCACACCAGGCCAACCTGAAAAGCAAGAATCTAAACGTTCTCTATATTGGATTAACAAAGGGAGTGCTTCCTTTCTCTCCGTGTTTCCATGACTGTAACAGCTCTAGTGAGATATAGCTTTGCAACCCAGTGGAAGCAATGTGTTGTGAGGTAAAATAATGACTGATGTAACTGACAGCCCTTCCTGCTGGGCGTGAGTCACCAGAGGAGAAGCATCCAATCTGGATTTGCTGGCACAGCAATTACTGGTTTTATCTGAGTGTATTTGATAGCAACCACTGAATACAGTATCACTTCTTATTGTAACTACAGAAACTGAATGCCACAGCTAAATCTCTCCATTTTTATCATTACAAAATAACAGTGCTCTTTTGCTAATTGCACACTAGAAAAACTGTTTGTCCTGTTACCATAACAATGCTCAGTAATTAATGGCACCACTTACTGTGATACTAATTTCCATAATTTTTTGTTGTTGTTTTAAGGGACTTTGGAATTAGCCCTTTCCTTCCACAGGCTCTGTGTCCTGTTCTGGGAATTAGAATTTCTGCTTACACCTCACGCTCTAGGCCAATTATAGTCAGATATTTGCTGTCCTCTAAAATGCTGTCTCACAGTAAAAACTGGTGAAAATACAAACAATAAAACTGAAGAGAATCTACAAATCTTTAATATGATAATAAACCATTTTCTTCTTTGGAAAAAACATTTTACAGAAATTCTCACTTGAACAAGCCTTACAGGATACACTGAGTGTCCTCTATAATTAGGTTGTAGCTTTTCTCTCAAATTTAAAAACCATGAAATTTATGTTCTGGGATACATTCTGGCCTTGTTTCTGCAGAGTGATTTCTACTATCACAAACTGCACCATAGGAATATGAACACTGTTAGGCAGCTGTCATATCATTATGAAATTAAAAGGGAACCTATTCATTAAACAACAGATTACGTACGGGAGCAAATAAAAAGAGATCTCATTCTTTTGGTATTCCTATTCCTTATCCTATTGTTCAAATCCTATAACCTTGTCAATGTTAAGTTTTTACCAGTCAGTTCTCTACAGGGATTATCAAAATTCTAAAAGATCAACCTTTCTATATAGAGAGAGGCTATTTATAAAGTTGTGAAATAATCAGTTTAACAAATGGGTGAATACATAAATTGTCAATACGTTGTTCAGGACAAGGCATTCCTTTAGACTTCAGAATATTTACTCATAACCCTCTACACACATATAGCAAGTCAAAGTACTTTTACATCTGGAAATCACATTCACCACTGCTCATAAAGAAGACTCAAACACTTTTTTTGTCATGAAACCAGTGGGTAGTTCAGACCACACATTCAGCCAGAGCCACATTCTGAGCTTCCAGACTTGTGCTGTCAGATTCACAACAAAGATACCATCTCCTCCTCCCTTTCTTGGTATTCCTGTTGAAGAGGCTTCTCCATTACACACTTTCTCCCCTCCCACCCTACTCCTGGGTACTGTTGTACCATGTGTGTGATCACCGTACAGCAAAATATTTTTATTAATCAATTATTTTTATTCTGGTTTAATGGATGAGACATAGTCACTGTTGAAGGTACTGCATTCATAACATCCATTATCAGATAAGCTGAGGTTGTGATGTGATGCCTAAGTTTAGAAGAACAGTATGTTCAAGGTGTAAAGCTCTGGCTATGGTCAAACATGTTGCTGCAGTTGAGGTCCGCTTAACTTCCAAAGCTTTTATTACAAAACTTGCATGATTGCTTGATTTTTCTGCTTTTATCCTTTGGAAATCAATTATCCTGCAGACTGGCTGCAACAGAGAAGAAGGGAGAACAGGCAGTGAGGCAGGGATGCTCAGTTACCGTGTCTGCGCAGCACACACGCTTTCTCTGTCCCTCACGTGATTTTCCCAAAAAGCAATCCCGTTCAGCTTCTCCTGGGAGTGCTCTCCCAGCACTGCTTCCAGACTCAGAGGCTCTCAGGAAGGCTCACTGCTGTCCTGCCCTCACTGTGATGATCCAAAGCAGAGCACTCCTTCCTCTGCCTTGCTGTTCCTCCGAGCATATCGCCTACAAGTTCACCCACACCACCAGAGGCTGCATTCATGTGGCAGTGAGCATGTCATTTCATACTTACAAAACAATCCCCACCTTTTATTAAAATGTCTTTCTCTGCTTGCCTCGCCCAAAGAAATATTTTGTAAGACACAGGTGTTTATCTTAGGGAGCAATGTGTGCAGATCTCCATTTGCACAAGTATTTTTTCTCACACACTTCTTTGTTGAACTGGCTTTCCTGACTATTAAATATTAATCCTATTAAATAAACATTTAAAAATAGGCTGAAGTGGAAAATATGCATTTTTCCAAGACAGAACCTCTTCATAAATATTTTGTTTATGTTTCACTGCTTGCTTCTCACGAGGATAACTTAGTGAATTCCTTCTCTAAACTCCTACAGCTTGGTGAGTGAATGATAAAACATCGGTCTTCCAATCAAAGTTCCCATCTTTTGCTGTTCCAGTTTTGGTGACAAGTGTCCTAAACATTGATCCCTGTTCCAACACTGACAAATTCCCCCCTCCAAGCTCTTGTTGCATGTTCTCCAGGCCAGCTCAGCTATATACATTCCACCAGCCTTACCCTCCATTGCAGCTGCTTTGGCGAGTGTTTTGGGTCTGCATCTGCACATTCTCAAAAACTTTTCATTGGGTGTTAGTTATTTTCAACAGCTCCTAGGGGCATTTGAATTCAAGATGGAATCATTAAGTATTCATCTGACAACTCTTCTGGCAGCAAAAGGCAATGGCTTCAATTACCTATGGGTAACCTCTGAAAACTGTAATGATTCTGGCATTTTGCCTAGAGACTTCAGCAACTAAATATCTTCATCTGGATCCCATTCATGAGAAATCCTTTCCCAAATCCCCATCTATCCTACAAGAGCCAAATCCACTATTTTAAAACACAGCTCTGGGGACAGATTGTAGGAATGAGCACAAGACAATAAATTTAGGATCACAGATCTGACCTAGAGTTCTAGACAAAGACAATAAAGTCACTCTGACTTAAATCAACATAGCACCACAGCTTTGATGTAGCTCAGCAGCTACAGAGAAACCTGTGACTAGCACAGAAATAGCCAAGCAAATATTGTATCTCCAGACCCTGAGGTGCTGTCAACTGTTACCTAATATGTTCTGAAGATGTTTTCTCATTTTTATGACATAAGGGAAAATAAAACACAGTAATGATACACGACATTAGTTCTTTAAACCCTTTTTTTCTGTAATGTAATATTTTTCCTATAATGAGTAGAGAGTCACAGAAGATCCCCAGGACACTGCTGTCTATTATGACTGGTCATCTTATTTACTAATTACTCCTCTATTGAAATGAGGGCAATATTATAATACATTCCTTAATAATTCTATTTAAAAGTTCCCCTTTGCCCTTGAAGAATAGGTTAGATTTAGTTGTTAATTGGTTTCCATGCCCTCATGAGACTTAAAAACAGGGCCACAGATCAGCCCAGATATGTTCCTACTCTTGCAAAAAGGCCCAGCTGATTTGACAATCGCTTGGATTTTCATAGTGTGCAAGAAACCAGTCTTTGTCAAATTACTCACACAACTTCTTCTCTCACAAAGATATATTTAAAAGCTAAACAAATGCTTAATAAAGAACAAAGTACTAGCGATAAAATTAACAGCTAAGATCTATTTTACCATATAACACAGTTGGCACACACCTAGTAAAACCTATCCCTTTACTTGCAAAAAAAAGAACTGAAACATTTTTTTCTCCTGTTAAGAATAAATATCCTCAAAAATCAGGTCATTCATTTTGGTGAGCAGACCAGTTTAAGGATAGCTGAGAACTTCATGGCTGAATGGGAAGAAATTAACAATGTAACGAGCCTTTTTTATTCTCCCCCAAAAAGGCTCTATTCAGCGTTGGGAGCGTACCACAACCCTGCCCTGACCTTGGTACAGATTTGCTGGCTCTGTTCTCCCCTGTGCAGCAAAAACCCAGACCTGAAGCAGAAATCTCCCAGTAGCTGCCTCTGCAGGCCTATTTGCAGGGAATGCAGCAAAGTTAGGTCACACAGAACTCATTATTTCATCTCTGCCTCATTTTTTAGGTCACACTGATTCAATTCCAGTCTTATAAAAGGTCTATTTTTCCTATTTCCATTTGATATTTCCATTTCCAATTTTATTTTCTTTGTCTAGTACTTTCTACTTGGAATCTGACTTCCAGCATACTAAAAAAGGGACAGAAGTTTGCTACCTAACTTCAAACCACACCAGGTAAACAACACCATTTAACATAGCAATGTGCACTGGCATGCTCAAAAACAAACAAACAAAACACAGAAGTTTTATGCCAAAGACTATGAATGCATCAAAAGTATTTCGAGTTCTAGGATCTGATATTCTTTCATTAGAAATTCAGAAAAACCAGAAATGCTAAACATCTTTCTAATACAGGAAGCTTAAACTTCTGTTTGCAGTGGATGCAAACCACTGTATTTTACCTTTTTTCTTTAATGAAGAAAACACTGATTTTTTTTAATTTGTTTTTTCTGCTTAAGCATGTCACATACAGAAGCATGCATGGACTAAAACAGAAGCATTACTACTAATTTAGCAAAACCCCAACTTTCATGAGTCAGATTGTACATATACCTATAGTAATCACAAGTCAAATAGTGGTTTATGATCTTTGAAAAGATTAAACCAAAAAATGACAATTCTACTACTAACTACTTTAGGATTCCAGAAGCAACAACAATACATTCAAAAGTTATCAAAGAGTTCTTAAACTTCTTCCTGTTCTGAGAACCCCAAGTCTTTGGATTGCTCCTCATGATTCTTATCCAAGATCACAAAGCCCAGAACAGAAGAAATCACTATGGCAGAAATTATCCCAATTATCCCAATCCTTTACCTGAAAGGATCAAACAAATATTCCAAGAGACATAATATACAAGTTATTCTGTAAACAAATATGAAGTTAGATTTAACTTAACAGAAGAATAAATATCATACAACAGTTCAGTCTCTGGTAATGGATATTAGTACTTAGCAATACTGACAAACAAATCAGAAGCTAAAATATTTCCCATGAGATGTCTTGTTCTAATCTTAAGTACTTGCAAAAACTCTAGAGATGGGCAGATTTCTCTTTTAGAAGATACCATTCCAGTCACAGATCAACAGGTAGAAGAAACAACATGTTCTTTTTGTGCTGCCTAGGACAGAAAGGAGACAGCACCCAGAAGGATTATTTTACATGTAAAAGGGAACATTAAAATACAATCTTCTCAAATTCCTCACTCCCACCTCTAAGAGATGGGTTTCCTTAAGTTCTACTGCCTTTGACAGGAAGAAGGTGGTCTATCACAAGGATCAATTATTACCTGAGGGTTTCTCCCCTAAATCCAGAAGAGAAGAGGCTAAATAGCCTCTGTGCTATAAAATACACATTGTACAGGTGTATCCTACATGCCAATAAGATACAAGAAACATAGTCCCTACTCGATGATGCCTTTAGGTTTAAAGTCAAAGTAGGATTTAGTACAGGAAAATAAACCTATTTGTAATCTTCATTAACAATTTTCTCTCAGTCTAGCCTCAAAAGATACACCTTATTCCTCATTAGATAGTAGAGACACCAGACTCAATTCTTGTAGATCTGCACAGTAGTAGAAAAGAAATCTAAGCTGGGAAAAATTGGTAGATCAGTTGGTTAAAATAAATGCTCAAGATACTTTACCCATTTTCACAGCTTCCTGAAACATTCTTTGCATTTTCATCCTGCAATTGTTTTGTGAGATTCTCTCCACATGAGGAGTTAGGCATGCTGACAAACCCTGCAAAGCTGGTCACAAATATCCTAAAGAGCTGTGCAGATCAGGCACAAATGAGCTACTTGGAGAACCAAAGAAACCAACAGTAACTGGTGATTTGTTAGAAAAAACACCACGTAAAACCAGAGGAGGAGACTACTGTTACAAAAGCTATTTCTTTCTGATTTTAACATGCTTGAAATGTCGCAGTGCCTGTGAGCTGCTTACTGTGAAACTTTCCTTTTAATTCACTTTTCTTTAATTATCCATGAGAAGAATTTTAATGAGTTTACAACGCTTTAACATGCAAATATTTTCTTTTGCCAAGATTTCCACAAATTCCTTCACACAAGTTGAAGCAATTCTAATTTTTACTAAGTCTAGTTTCAAAAAAAGAACATTCAATTAAGCTATTTTCTTAAAGAAAACACAGATTAATTACATTAGGAAGTGCCTTCAAGTCAATTCCACCTCTGAAACTCAGTCCTGCAACAGCCAAGCACCTCCTCCAGCACCACAACTACAGCAGCACTTCCTGCACATCACCAGAGCAGGCCTACAGTATAATGTGGAAGCTTCTACACAAGACTGAACAAATTACTTCCCAGGATGTAAGAGAGTCCAGTTCAGCTATTTAGGCTATTCTATACTGGTAAACAAGACAAAATCCAGAGAATGTCTCAAGCCACCCACTGTGAGCACTTTCCCTGGCATGGTTTTGGTCTGTATGAACTGGCACTTCCCTGGGACAACACAGGGCAGAGGGGATCACTGGAGATTATATTAATGATTGCCCTGCCTGGAGGAGGAAGAGAGATGCAAGTCATGCTGTGCCACAGCAGTCAGAGCCTGAGAACATCATCTAAAATGTTTTACTTAATGGTACAAAGACACCCATAGTGATTAGGAGTATCCAAGATAGCAAATATTAACTTTATAGAAAGTATGGATTTTATTCCAGAGTGTCTTGCACCATATCCAAAAGTATAACTGTAGACAATGCAGTCTGAAACGAAAAAAAACTTTAAAGTGAGATTCTAAGGGAACTATTCTCACCACCAGAAACCTTATTTGAAAATATCTGAACACAAAATGGGGGATATTTCAAGGTAAAAATGTGTCATCATATGCAGCAACACTCTATTTGTCAGGATTGATTTAGCTCCTTTATTTTGGGATAATTCTCCAAACACCCTGTTCCAATGATTCTCTGCAGAAAGCTACAAGGTCTCTTCTTTGCAACCAACTTTCCACTAACATAATAAAGAAAACTGCTGCAAGAAAACCTTTTCTTCTTCAGGTTATCTAAAATGTTTTAGATGCTATATGAAGGAATCCAATTGGAGAACTGCTAATTACCTTGCCTGAGTTGCATCTTGGGTGTTCAGTGGCTGGATAACAGGCTGGTCTCATGGAAGGAAATGGCTGCTCACTCTCTAAGTCTTGTACTGTCAGTGAATAAACAGAAAACCTCAAATATACACGTGGCCTGTACACACTGTGTTTATGAAGGATTTTTTTGGTTTGTTTTGCCTATAATTTTCCTTAAACTTGCTAATGGTTAGCAAATTATTTTGACACAATCAAGCATTCTGCAGTGGCAGATCACTCCCCCAGCAACAAGGGCAGCTTGTTACTGCCAGAAGGGAAGCCAGGCAGTGAAGTAAGGGGAATTTATCAGTGGGAATTGGTGGAGAAGAGTTGCTTTTGGACTCTCTACTGTGTGACTGTAACAGAAAACTCACATGATTATGATAAACTGTGTTTCCTGCAACTGTCAGCTACACTCTTGTCACTTGCACAATAGGCTCCTGAATGTCAAGCTGTAAGGGTTCTACACAGAACTTGCCCTTGCAGTTCTAGTTCCACACAGAACCTGCCTCTGCAGTTCTGGTACATTTCTAGGTTGTCCTCAGGTTTCAAGAAATAAATCCTAACAAATGAGGCCAGCAACTTACACAGAATTCAGCAGAAAGGACCTTCATCTTGAAATGGTTTTTACACGCTGCACTTTACAAGATGCTATGATCCTTTTCTTTTATGCCTAAATCTACCTGCAAGCAAGTTGCACAAGACTGCACTAGATCCAGACAGATTTTTTTTGGTGGGATGGGCTGCTTTTTGCAGCTACAGGTTTAGATTTCTGGGCACTGACAGGTTCACCAAGCTATAAAGGAATATAAAAGCCAAATAAAGCTCATGTACTGCTCACATCCTTTTCTCTGCAATTAGGACTGAATTCTTTCAGAAATTTGCAACTCAGAGATACCTCAGAGCTGAAGACTCTGTCATCACAAATTTGCACTGTCACAAGATCCTAAACAGAAATATCAGAGAGGCCAAAGCAAAGCTTTGTTACTAAGGTCAGTGACCAACAGCACGGCAAGGCAGACCAGCCTCGGTGTGGGTGGAGCATGTTTGGGACAGGATGTTTCAGGTTTAATTTGCACCAAGACTATGGAAAGGTGAAACTACCCAGGGCTGTATACTCCCTCACCTATTTACTTGTAAGGCAAGAAGTGAATGTTTCGCCATAAAACTTGTATTTACTTAAAATGAACAGAGGGATGGACTAATTCTGGATGCTCCTTGCTACTCGTCTCGTTAGTTTAAGCAACTGTATAATAGGGCCCCTTTTTTTCTCCTTTTTTTAGTCATGTAACTGGTAACAAATAGTGTAAAACAATACTTTTTCGTGCAAACATGGTAGTCCTGTTCTTACTCCCATCTTCCAGCACTGAATCCAAACCAAATCAAAAAAAGCCTTACCTCACAACCTTTACGTTTCCTGTTTCAAAGGCTTTGTTACATTTCTTTACATAAATTGCACCACTTCTAAGCTTTTTTCATTACTCCAAATCAGTTTTCTTGGAGGTTGTCATCTCTTCAACTTGCTATTAATTGCAGCCCTCTGCCTGCTATGTTCTGTTAATTACAGAATTAATTTACTGTGATTATCTACAGCTCTCTCTTATTTTCTCTTTCTCATAAAATTAAAAATTTCACTTGGTGTCTAAAACATTTTAGCTAATGTAAAAAAAAATAATTAAACTCCACTGGTCTACTAAATGCGAATAGGGGTTTATGCAAAATTCTAAATCCAAACTTGTTTTCAAATATTACTGTGGCAAAACCTCCATTAAGTCTTGCTAAACAAGTGAGTCTCAACACATATCTTAAGGATCAACCAATTTATGCTACCTTGGGCCAAGGAGATGATGCTGAGGGCAAATTCCAGAAAGAAAAACTCCAGGCAAGCAACAAGTTTTTAAACTCACATATGCTTTTTATACTAATCCATTTCTAATGAATTCAGGTTAGAGAAAGCTGAGACTGCTAGTCAGTTACTATACACTACCCTAAAATAGCTCAAAACAAATGCCATCATTTACATTTTTCTTGGAGATACAGATCTTTTACTTTCCACCTATAGCAAAATGATTTTCCTAAGAGTTTGTTTCTGAATAAAATATCCTTTTTATATATTAATTATGGGCCCAGGACCACTAAAAGTTCATTAAATGAAACTGTCATACTTTACTGTTTGACATGTATTTTTAATAAGACTAAAAACTATAGCTTAAAAATACTATTTAAATGATATTTTCACAAGAACTTTGTGGAAATTGTGGTAACTTTTGAGATCTGGACGCTTGAAAGAATCCAGCTCAGTACAAAGGAAAGTCTGCTTTGATTCTAATTTCACCTTAGAGAGGAAATATTGAAGCTCTTTATGCAAATTTAGTATGACTGAAAAGAGGCACAATCCTTCAGATTCCTGACTTTCTTTTTTCCCAGTGATTGCAATAAAAGTTATTTTTGATACTTCTTTACAAAAATCAAGGGTGCTGCAAGAAGTTGTAGTTGCAGTTCAGCAGTTCTCTTACCTGTGTTTCCAGGATGCTACTTTCAGCAAGAATGAGAAAGAGTAATACAGCCAGATAAAAGAAATGCAAACAGGCAGCTTCAAGCAGTGGTTTACATGACAGGATTGAAAGATAAATGCATAATTCTTGCAGCATATAAAGATGCTGCATGGTCCCAAGGTCGGGGGGCGGGGGCGGGGGTGCAGTTTTAACTCTTGTTTTGTGCTAACTTGTTGCAGAACCAGAGTCCTCTGGTGGTTAAATGAAAAAGGCTCCAGGTCTTTTTACTCCCCATTCCCAGTCCAGTCCTGCCTCCTTGCAGAGAACAGAAATTCTCTGCTTGTTTCCTGTTGACACCCACATGCAAATTTGATACTCAGCAAGTAAAAAGTGACAAGGTGATTCATGTTGCATGTGGCAGGAGGGAAGAAAGAGGAAAAAGAGTAAAAGAAATTAGCTGTTCGTCCAAAAAATGGGTAAGCAACTGCTGGTTAGCAACAACCACAGATTTAAGGAGGCAAGGTGTGCACCACAAGAAATAGATTGGGCATATACAGCCTTGACCACCAGGCTGGCTGAGTACAGAAACCACCACTATGACTGCTGATAGATATGTCTTCATGTGGAGAGGCTGTATTATTAATCATGACAAAACCAGCTGCTGAGGACTCTAACTCTGTTCCATACATACAGTATTAAATAGGAAATAGGAAATAAATAGGAAATGTCTTGCTTCAGACAGCTACAGGACTGTATTCCCCTCAGGTATCAGAATGACTGCATTGCTCAGACGAGAGTGGTGTAGGAGATGCTCATGATGATGCAAAGAATATCCATGGAGTGGTATCTCTCCTGTTTTTATAATCTCAAACACCAACTCTTACTACTTTTCCCACTAATTCTTTGAATAAATAACTATTTGATTGTACCAAATGGGACCAAAGATGGAGAAAACAAATACTGCCTATTAAATTAAATATAACTGATACGTCGAACTCCCTAATAAAATGAAAGTAAATGAAGTGGGAGGCTCAATCCTCATAAGCAAAGATCCCAACCAGCCAAATCTTAGGCTGTTATTACAAGTAACAAATGTTAACAGTAAGAAACCATCCCCCAGTGTGACTTATTATATTTACCAGTATCTACACACACCTACACGAGGATTTCTACTCACAGAAATTATATACTCTTTTTAAGACATACTAAAAATGGATCTCTAAAATTCATTATGTGTTTTGAAAGCTTCTCATCTACTGAAGCATTCAGCTGCTACAAAGCTATAAACAGATTTATTGTTTCTTCTTAAATGGAAATATTCTGTTCAGAACTACAGATTACAGCTAATTTATCTTTAAAGTGAAGACCATTATGAGAATTTTTTTTGCCTCACAAAGGAGATATTTAGTTCTTGGCCTACAAGTTTACAGAGTAACTTACCATAAATATTTTTAGAAAATAGTTTCTGTATTTACTTGTCAATATAATTTAATAATTGCAAAACACAGATTTACATGTTCAGCTGCTGATAATTACGCTTAGAGAAAATAATAGTTACCAACACTGATTTCTTTCTTGTGGTTTTGAACTGTTCCTTTCATTGATATTTTCTGTTGATTTCCTGTAATTAGCTCCCCCTTCTCCAGTAAATTTACATGCTTAATACAAGCAGATTTTATTGATTCAATCTTCTAATAGTACTTACCTGAAATACAGTATAAAGTTCATTAAAATGGCACCAGAGCCCTAATGACAAAAAATTTTCATTCATATCCCACACTGCTGCTTTTCCTCCCCTTTTTCTTTTTCCCCATTTCCTACTATTGGACAAAACAGCAGGGCCCTCTCCTTCAGAGTCATCCTCTCGTTACCTGGGCTGTGGTTGGCAGGGCAGGGCACTGGAACCTTTGGTTCTCCATCACAGGAGATGGTCTGCCTTCATAAAACTACTCCCAGGAATAAGGAACTGTTCCCTGGAATAAAAAAGCCGCTTGTAGGCATTTCCAATCAACTCAAGCTTGAGCAAAATCTGTTCTTAGTTCAGGCAGCTTTTCTGTATTTTTCACTTGAGATTTTTCAGCATTAAGCTGGCATCTTCTATGAAAATATGCTTTTGCTCAGGTGCACACAAGCACCAATTATCTCCCTCCTCCTGAGCAGTAAGTAATTAATTGAGGACCTTCAGTTACCTGGAGAAAGATGAAAACTATCTCAGCTTCCAAGTCGGCTCCAGGCAGGCCAGCTTGAGGAAAGGGCAAATAACAAGCAGATACAGAGCAATATTGACAAGCTTCTAACAATCAGAAGCTAAATTACTTCTCGTGAGATGTCTTGTTCTGATCTTAAGTACTTCCAAAAACTCTAGAGATGGGCAGATTTCTCTTTTAGAAGATACCATTCCAGTCACAGATCAACAGGTAGAAGAAACAACATGTTCTTTTTGTGCTGCCTGGGACAGAAAGGAGACAGTACCCAGCAGGATTATTTTACATGTAAAAGGGAACATTAAAATACACTCTTCTCAAATGCCTCACTCCCACCTCTAAGAGATGGGTTACCTGGTTAAGCTCTGCTGCCTTTGACAGGAAGAAGGTGGTCTATCACAAGGATCAATTATTACCTGAGGGTTTCTCCCCTAAATCCAGAAGAGAAGAGGCTAAATAGCCTCTGTGCTATAAAATACACATTGTACAGGTGTATCCTACATGCCAATAAGATACAAGAAACATAGTCCCTACTCGATGATGCCTTTAGGTTTAAAGTCAAAGTAGGATTTAGCACAGGAGAATAAACCAATTTGTAATCTTCAGGGAAGAGCAGGGGTAGAGCATTAGCCCACTTTATTTAAAAGGCCCAAAAGAGTGAGGAAGAAGGCATCAGGAAAGCCACCTACTAGTTAGCCAGAACAAGATGTAACAGAGAGCTGACACCGGGGGGAGCTTTCTAAATTAGACCCAACACATCGTTTCTGCAATACAAAGATATAAAAACATGGGGCGGTTTCTTATATATTTTTAACTCCGTAGCATGGTCACATTTTAATCCTAATGGAAAGCGCATCTAAAGCTGCTATATAATAAAGTTATTATTTTGGAACTTTTATTGAGAAATGGCGTTACACATAAACCTAAAAGCCATAAAGAAGAGGTAAGAACAGACGCGCATTACCACGTTAGCACAGACAACAATTTACAGCTCCCATCCCGTGCCATCTCCTCGGTACTCCCTAGCCCTGTAGCGGTCTGAGTGAGCTGTGCTCGGGCCGGGGGAGCTCAGCTGCGGGTCCCGATCCCGGTCCCGATCCCGATCCCGATCCCGATCCCGGTCCCGGTCCCGGTCCCGGTCCCGATCCCGATCCCGGTCCCGATCCCGATCCCGATCCCGATCCCGGTCCCGGTCCCGATCCCGGTCCCGATCCGGGTCCCGGTCCCGGTCCCGATCCCGATCCGGGTCCCGATCCGGGTCCCGATCCCGGTCCCGGTCC
>VXBQ01014622.1:77814-89335 GCA_013400175.1 Phainopepla nitens | reverse complement strand
AGGGCGGGGCGTCCTCTCGCGAGATCTGGAGCCGACGGCCGCGGAGCGGCGTCCTCTCGCGAGAGCGGCGCGCGGCCGGTGCCGCCCCCACCGCGCGGCGCCCCCTGGCGGGGACGGGACTCGCCGCCCGCCCCTCACGCCGCCATTTGACATCGGTCGGGGCCGGTCCGGGCTCACCCCCGGCGCGGCCGCAGCCTCGGGCATGAGTGAGTTCCGCGGAGGGCTTCGAGGACACGGCGGGGGCTTGCCGCCGTGGGCGNGCTTGCCGCTGTGGCCGCCGCCGGGCGATCGGGAGCGCGGTCAGAGTTGCGTTGGGACGCCCCAGGGCCGGGGCGCCCTGAGGGGCGTGAGGGAGGAGGAGGACGCCCATTGCCGCCGCCTCAGACCCGCGGGCCGGGCGGGCCGGGGACCCCTCACGTGTCTCCTCTCGCGCTGGTGTCACAGGCGCCGGTGTCGCCCTTCGGCGTGGCGTTTTGGGGGCAGGAGGCGCCGCTCCCCGCGGTGGCACCCCCGGGACGCCCCTGTCACCCCGGGAGCGCGAAGGGGACGCCCCGGGATCCGTCACGCCGGGAGTGCGGCCGTGGCGTCCCCGCGATGCTCGTGTCACACCGGCGGTGCGGCGGTGACACCCCCCGAGGCTCCTGTCACGCCGGGACCTTTGCACTAGCCTGAATTCCTTGGAATTCCTTGGAAATTGCATTTTGGCTCAGCGCTGCCAAACTGGTCTCTATGGTAACAGAACCCACAAGCTGTGGGAAAAGGCGGCTTCCAGTAAGGATAGAAAAGAAAGAGGCGGAAAGTTAGGAGAAGGCGGTGGTCGCACGGAGATCTTTATTCTTTGGTGTTGTTTTTCGGTGTTTAATTCGGTGATGAAAGCCATTAGCAGGTAGCAGGAAGTGACCGTGGAGCAGGAGTGTTGCTGGGGTGAGCTGGTGCTCTGCTACCTGTTGACAAGGTTGCACTAACGAGCGTCTGGGCAGCGCTGGCAGGGCAGGGCTCAGGAATCATTAACTTCAGCTCCCACAGTCATGCTCATAAAAAATAATATATGATAAGAATTTGCTTGAATCAATTATATGCGATTAATTTGGGTTTTTTCCACCCCCTAAATGTCTAGGCTAACTCACAGGTTTAGCTCAGTTTCAGGATCAGGCAAAAGTTTTGTTTCTCACAGGCAGCCAGAGAATGTTTTAAGTTCCAAATATTAGGACCAGTGTCTTGCCCAAAAGGTATCATAGCCAGGATTTGGGGCTGCTGTGAATTACCATGATACAAACAATGATTCTGCTTTTTGAGGTACAAATGCTGCCTGAAAACTGCAGCTGGGCCCTGGCCTGAGCGGGGACAGTGACTGCAGAATCTGTGGGGCTGCATTCCACACGTCCTTCCCAGCACATTCTCTCTGAAAAGGAACATCAGTGGTTCTGCCACAAACAGGCTTCCTTTTCTCTGGTGTGGTTGGGCTGGGACAGAAACGAGAAACTGCATATATTCAACATACACTGTTTAAAAATTTATGTGGATGCAGACGAATTATCAGAGGTGTTAAGTGCATCGTAGTCTGAATGCCAGATGTATTCCCAGCTCATGGAGAGGCCTCAGAGGCTTTGTTTATACTGGCCAGAGAATTCCTGGACTGTGAGCTGAGTTAAATGCTGCTCTTCAGCAGCAACACAGATCTCACTAAATCAATTTCTGCAGCAGTTCAGCCATTTAGTGTGGAAGGTCATCTTTTGTCTGGGATAGTTCTGTAGGAGATCTGACCAGAGAGAGGAGCAAGAAAAGCAGTCCCCTAAAAACAACGCAGTCTGGTTCCTTTCCAGGTGCCAGTTGAAAGAGCTCCAGCTGCTAAGTCAGGGTGAATAAATTAACCTGTGAAACCCAGTAAACAGAGACTGGGAGCACTGCAGTCTGCTGGAGACCTGGATATCTCAAATACATCATATGGGAAGTGAAGTGCAAACACTAGCTGATAAACAAGAAACCTGCACATCCAAAAATTCTGATGCTTTTGATAGCACCTGAATCCCAGAGAACAGGTGAAATATCTAGTGTTTGAGATATCCTTCCTTCTGCTGCTTACCTGAGACAGGGGCAAAAGGGCACTTGAGGCAAATTTGAGGATTTCTTTAAGCTTGGCTTAAAGATCCTGGGCTATGATTCATCGAGGTGCCTGAGAAAGTTAGAAAATCAACCTGAAGTGATTTTTTTTTTTTTCATGTAGCTGAGGAAAGAATCTTTAATGCTTACAGAAATCTTTACTTTTGCAAACAGCCTGGCTAAAAAATTGATTTAGTTAATTTTTTCTGTACCTTAGAACATTTCCTAAACCAAATATTAAGCCTGATATCAACAGGGCCCGTAAATCTTATAAACCTCTATCCCTGCTGTTTGACTGTTCAAGGAGTTTAAATAGATTTTCTTTTCAGTAGAGTGAGTCCAAGCTTCCTTAAAATAAAAACATAGGCTGAAAATCTTGGTCTTGAAACAAGCTACCAAGCACGAATGTGAAAAAAGTTAGTGTAAAGGCCAGTATTGCTGGCAACAGGCACAAGCATTCTGCAAGTCTGGCAGTCCATAATTCCTGTAAGCAAGTGCTGCAGGTAGCAGGCTGATGTTTTCAGGGTGCAGTTGGTTCCTGTCATTAGCTGAGTTGCTGTCTCTCTCCTGCTGTTGCAAATATCCCGGTTCCATTCTGTGCAGTGATGCTCGTGTTCGTTTCTGGGCGCGAACAAAACACGAGCCTTTCGTCTTCTGAACTCTCCTGAGCCGTTTTCTCCACTCCAGCAGTTTGGGCTGCTCTTTCTCTGCTGATTTAAGTCATCAGAATCTTCCAGGCCACCGCAATCCTTCAGCGTTCTTTTTTGTGCCGGATTTATAGCTCGGTTTTCCCGAACTATAGCTGTTAGGAGGGCACATTAAAAAAAAGAAGCGGCATTGAAAACGAACGAGTTCACGTAGCAATGTTTCACTGTCTGTATGGCTCTGGCAGAAGCAGGTGCCCAGCCCAGCCTCCCTGTGCTCAGCACCGCGCCTGTGGCAGCTGCTGCCGCGCGCCCAGGAGCCGTGCGGTGGCACGGGGGCTGCCCTGCCGACGCTGCCTCTGTCCTGTTCAGAAATGAGCTGCACCATCGAGAAGGCGCTGGCGGACGCGAGGGCGCTGGTGGAGCGGCTGAGGGAGCACGACGGCGCGGCCGAGGCGCTCATCGAACAGACCACGGCGCTCAGCAAGCGGGTGGAAGCCATGAAACAGGTCTGCTCCTGAGCGCGAAAGGGCCCTGCTCAGCCTGGCCGCGACAGCACACAGTGAGCCTGGGGCTGGGCTAAGCCTGCAGTGCGGGCTTGCTGCTTGCAGCAGGGGTCTGGCTCTCCGCTGCAAAGAGCTTGTGTGTATCGTTTGAGACTGTGGAAACGTTTCCACAGCTGCTGCAGTTTAAATATTGAAAACAAGCGTTTATTTGAAGAGCACTGGTAGAAATGGGCTTGGTCTCTTACAAACCACTCTGTGGGGTCTCTTGGTTTGCTCTCTAATGCAATACTACACATTTTTGTTAATTTCAGCGTGCCCATTTAATCCCGCAGAGGCTCTCACGTGTTGAATTCTGTACAGAATGCTTGGCCTTTGCACTGTCTCCTTCTGTTTCCAAATAGCCTCTTGGGCTTTTTTGTGCTCATTTCTATTATGACGTTAAGCTGCTCGAGGCCTGCTGTTAGATTGAGTGTGACTTTCACAAGACAACTCTTGGGAAAACATAAAGGTGTCCTGTGACCTCCCATACGGGAGTTCATCCTGTCGCTTTAATGAACCCAAAATATGTTAATGGGCATATAAAATAATAAAACCCTATATGCAGTTCAGCCCTGTAAAGCTAGTTATGCAGAGGCTTCAGATCAAGATTATTACATTTCCCCATCTGCTGGGAGTCAGGATCCCTTTCTCGGGCCTGAGTGACTTGTACCCACACAGCTTTGTGGTTTAAGGGTTTGGGAAGCCACAGCAGAGGTCAAGAGGTTAATACCTCCTGGATTGTCTTTACCACATCTCTATGAGTTTTAAATTACCTGAGGGTGAACTTGGCCTGCATAAACTGAAAATTAACTGCACACATCTAAGGTGTGAAACTGGTTTAAAAACAAAGGTGATGCTTTTGTGTCTCTAAAGGACAGGATGTCTGCAACACCTTCCGGTGTGTGTGTTTGATATTGTTATTTAAAAGCAAGCATTGTCTTCCTGGTTACAGACTGTGAGTGACAGTAGGACTGGTGCTTTGTGATCTGCTGAGTAATGCCTGCCTTTGGTTAATCAAATATGCTGTGCCTTGTTGGTTTGTTTTTGTAATAACCAGTACCAGGAAGAAATCCAAGAGCTCAATGAAGTAGCAAGACATCGCCCTCGGTCTACTCTAGTGATGGGTATCCAGCAGGAAAACAGACAGATTAGGGAATTGCAACAGGAAAACAAAGGTAAAACATGAATATTCTATCCTTTTCAAGCTCCAGCATATACCACTGGAAATAGTGAGACTTTTACCACTGATCTTTTTTCAAAACATAGCTGTAGAAGAAATTTTTTTCTTCTAATTTCTGTTTGTCAGTTTAAGTGATCATAATACAATTCAAGAGTGCTTATGTCCAGCCTGTGGGACTGAAAGAAAAAGAAATTTGGGGAAAAGTACTTTTTTCAGTCCTTACCTAATGTCCAGCACAAGTGAGGAGATAAATAGAACTTAATTCTGCAATAGAGGGATCTTTTTGGACAAGTGTTTAACCACTGCTGAAAATAATAGCAGCAGTCAGGACAAGTTAGGGTGTAAGTAGAGGAGTGTAATTCCTTCTGGAATTCTGTAAACTAGGAATGCACTGTTCCTCCAGGAAAGCCTTAGGTATTCTAACAGTTCCATTCAGTGATCTCAGTTCAGGTGAGTCTTCCCTCATTATCTCAGGTGTTATTTATCCTTTGACTCGGTGTATTTTGAACAGAAGCATTTTTCAACTCTGGTTTTACCAGGCTGCAGATGAAAACAGATCTGTGAACTCCTCCTGCCTTTTGTACAGTGTAGCTTGCAGGGCTGGGGTAGAGCTGCTCAGCCACACTCGCGATGCCTTTGTCAGCCTCAGGGACTGAACACGAAGTCACGCGAACAAAAGAATGTTTGTTTCTGGGCAGGAATTGGCCCAGGCTGACCGCCAGCAAAGCCATTTGCAGAGCCTGTGTAGATTTCGTGGTGCAGAGAGCAGGGACACTCAATTATGGACTCATTTTGGTTTTCTCAAGCTGAAACACTTGTGCATTTTGGTTCTCTGTGTTGAGCTCTCAACTGCATTTTAAATTCTGTTGGCAGAACTGCGCACATCTCTCGAAGAGCACCAGTCTGCTCTGGAACTCATCATGAGCAAGTACAGAGAACAGATGTTCCGGTTGCTGATGGCGAGCAAAAAGGATGATCCAAGTATAATAACCAAGTTAAAAGACCAGCATTCCAAGGTAGCAACTTCATTGAGGTTTTTTGCTTTGCTTTTTAGTTAACACCTTGGTTTGTAGTGGATCAATTCAAAGCTCACTTCGTGTCAATTTTTGTGCTGCTGTACTACTAACGAGTTCTAACTTTTATAATCCACTCTGTGCAACACAAACAGGAAACTGTCAGTTGAGTAAGACAACCTTACCAGCTTCTCATTTATTAAAACTTTCAACAGGTACCATTTCATTACCACATTTGCTTAACTTACTTTTGTTTCACTTCAGACTTTAAGGCAACTGCCCTATTACACTGCCAGGGTTTAGTAATAGTCAGACTTTTAGACTAGCTTTAACTTATACTTGTGACACCAACAAATAATTAATAAACTTGTGCTTAGGGAGAGTAGGAGGAACAAGCTTTTTAAATTCAATATTCAAATATTTTTCCCCTAAATATTGTAAATAAATTTAAAAATTTAAAAGTCCTTTTGACTGTTGAATAACTGAACATATACTTGTGTTTCCTGCTTCATCCAGTTATTCAGTAGTCAAAAGGACTTTAAATTTTGGGGGAATTCTTTATTCTGGGTCACTAACAGATCTAAACAGGAGCTTTATAACAAAGTGTCACATTTCATTGAAAATGTAAATCAGTAGAGCAATGCAGCTGTGTAGACAAACATAAGTTCTACATGTTTAATAATCTTTTCCCTTCAGCTAAGTTAAGTTTGCAAAGCAAAGTTAGGGTCTGCTTACTGGGAAAACAGGATTTAGGAATTTGATTCTTTCTTGCCTTCTTACAACACCCTCTGTGTGTAATTAGTGCCATTGGTATGAAAAAATTATTGGATTAGAGCTGTATCTTTAAGATAAAAATCTTGGAAAATGACAGATCATTTTCAAAATAAGTTACCTATAGCATCTGTTCCAGCTTCAGGAGAACCAGCACAAGAGGATAAAATGAAATCCATCCTGAAATGGATTGTGATAGTTCATTTAGGAGCCCTTCAGTGGAAAAACAGGAAAAGGAAACAAAAAAGAAAAAATAACATCTCACAATGTAATTGGAATGGGAGATTTTTTTCATTAAACCTCTTCCTTCATGAATACCTGATGAAAAAGATTTTCACCCTTACCCTGACACATAGGATTCCTGGAATTTTATTATTTATTCTCTAGCTCAAGCTTCACATTCAGGAAGACTGAACAATGTTGAAGCACTTTTTAAATACCTCTCTCTTGTTCAGTGAAAAATCCATTATACCCAAGGAGGTAAGCTCCCTGTTCCCAGTAATGCTGCTTTCCCGAGTGCCAGCTGTTATTTTAGTGCCTGTTTACAGATTATTGCAAGAGCCTCAATTGCTGCAGATGAAGAAGCAGCTCCTTTAACTAGAACAGCAATGTCTTTTGACAGTGCTGTATGCTAGAGAAGGGTGTGTTGGTAGCAGTCACTGAGCTAAGTGTGCTGTTTGAATTTGCTCAGCTGAAACAGGGCCCTAAAATGGGTGCGGCCCCGTTTTGGTTTTTATCTCTTGGAGAGAAAAAAGCCAGTGTGTACAAAAGAGAGAGATACACAGAGGCTTTCAGTGTCGTTGCACAGTTTGGTTTTACCCCATCTAAGTTTTCCACACGTGCCTTCCAGAGCAGAGCCTTCCAGTTTTTTGTTAGGATCTGCCCTAACATCAGTGACCTTGGAACAGACCCGAAGTTGTATTGATTCAGAACCCACATGAGCTGTGAAAGCAGGAAGCAGGGAGGACAGCAGTATAGCTGAAACCCACAGCTCCTACCCAGTCTTCCTCAAGGGTGCATCCCTGACCACAGCTTCCTGTCAAGCTAAATTTGGAAGTTCTTTAAAAAAAAAAAAGTTTCATGTCATCACCTGCACTGGAAGCTGAGAAGAAAATAAAGATCTATAGCAAGTTCTTCCCCACCCCCTCACACTGAGAGTGGGCATTTAACAGCTGCTAAATTATAGCTTGGGCAATTGGAATGGCAGAGAGGAAAGGGCTGATGTTTATTTCAGTAAAGGGTATTTGTTTTGGTCAGATAAGTTTATGATTCCAGCTGAGGCAGTTCTTGTTGGTAGTTTAAAGGCAAGGTGATCATCTGCCAGCTGTACAAATCTCCCATCAAATTCATCCTTTAAAGGTTGGATTTAGCTTTAGTCTCTACTGTCCTTCATTTCAGCCCTCCTGTCCTGCTTTTCCTGATACTAGCAGGATAAGGAGATATTGTGGCTTTTGTCCAAAGACCAGGTCAGGCACAACTGGACTGGCATTGTGGCAGAGTTGGAATAAAAGACAAGTTGAAAAAAGAAAGCTGTTGGAAATACCTTTAAACTGTCTGGCTTAACTGAGCAGCAGTGGATACCAGAGAGGCACAGGCTCCTCATGTAGCATTGCAGGGAAAGGCAGGTTCTTCCTGAACCTCTGAAATCCAGAGGCCAGAAAAGCTGCAATTGGAGGTGGAGTCAAGCAAAAGTATCTAAAGTAGAGAGTGGAGGACAGGTTTGAGTTTTGCAATATATGACATGGTAAGGATGACCACTGCACCTGCTCTTTTTTAGAGAGAAATGCCTGTCCACGGGCTGGTACTGGAGATCAGGTTTCAGACTCCTGGAAAGAACGTGGCTTTCCCTGCTGTTCTGGCAGGAGTGGAGCAGTTTCACATATCCAGAGTAACACACGTCAGTTGCTGCTGCACAGGAGGGCCTGGTCAGGGCAGGCACAGCCATTTGGAGGCCAGGGGTCACAGTTGGTTAAGCTTCTGACAAATTCCAATGCGAGGGATCACTGTGGGGCAAACCAGGTTTATTTAAATAAACAGGATCACTGTGGCTGCCCACACTGTAAAGTGAGAGAGAATTTGTTTTCCGAAATTGAGGTCCGTGATAAAAAATGTCACAGCAGCTAAACCACTGCTTTGCTTTTTTAAATAATGCAGACCATATATCACTAAGATAATAGTAAATGTTGTATCTCAGGAGCTGCAGGTGCACGTGGACCAGATTACAGAGATGGCAGCAGTAATGAGAAAAGCCATTGAGGTGGATGAAAGGCACGGCTGCAAAGAGCAGGAGCGCATCACCCAGCTCGAGGTGAGGACAAAGCTGCAGAGGCACGGATATAAAAGGGACTAAAGATCCTCCCAGGAGGTTTATGGAGTTAAGTTCCAATCACTCACTGCTGATGTGTAACCCTCGCCTTGCTGGAGCAGGGGAAGCACCACTACAGCTTAATCTCAAGGAGGGGATACTGAAAGCCCATCCAAGAGAGCAGGAGGGTCAGAAACCTCACGTGCTCCCTTGGAGAAGATGACACAGCACTGACTTCAAATCACTGTTTTACTCCTTAGGCATTAGTTTGGAGTAGAGGGGAGGTTTTAACAGTTACCCTGATTTCTTTCTGGAGTCCTATTAATGTGGTTTTCTCTCTCTGGTTTTAGCAAGAAAACAAAGGCTTGAGAGAAATTCTTCAAATCACTAGAGAATCGTTTTTGAACCTCAAGAAAGAGGATGCATCAGAGAGCACGTCCCTGTCAGGATTAGTGACAAGCAGTGATCTGAGCCTGAGGAAAAGCTAAGGACTTGGGAATCAGCAAGCTTCAGTTGCACACTTATGGAGCATCAGGGGGCACTGGTCAAGCACTCGTTACTGAATAGGGCACCAGCAAGAGAATGCATCCAACTCCAGCTCAGTGGCTTTTATACTGTGTAACAAATTCAGCTGGTATTCTGCAATACCTAAGTGACTGATTGATTGCCATAGATCTAACCTCAGTAGGAAATGGATTAATGCACTTGCTGAATTGCAAATTCTTTTTATATGAACTCATTTTACAGATAAAAGGTGAGATTTGAAGTAATTTATATAAATTATTGCTCATACAAAGTTCAGTGCAACTCTTATATAATAAAGGTAAGATTTCAAGTCTGATCTCTGCCTTAGGAAGTAGTAACTTATGAATATGCTTTGTGCATGATACACACAGCTTTTTTTCCTTTTGGTTTTAATTCTCATTTTGCAACAAACCTCTTTGATGGGAGGGGCACACAGGCAGCATGAAATTTAAGGATTTCTGCCATTTAGTCTTGGGGTATCACTTTCAAATACAAGGCAAATTTTTAAACATAAGGAATGCTGTAGTTTGGAGTTTTTAAATGAAACTATTCTTTCAAATATGTGCACTGAATTGTATTGTGAGAGCATGGAAAGAGCTGTTCCTGCTTTGTTGTTCTCAGGACACAGGTAGCCATACAATTCTGCCTCAGCTTTTACCTTTAGGACAGGAAATCCAGCTCAGTTCTCTGTCAGTAAGAAGCCATGTGAGTCCCATGTCATTCTTCTCCTGTTGCCTGCCCAAACTTCCTAAGTGAGGAATGGCAACTGGAAAGCACAAAAGCAGTGGCAGGAGAAAGGGGGGGGTGGAGAAAGGAGGAAGCAGCTTCCTGGCAGAGTTGGCAGCCTGCAATTAATACTCTTAATTTTCCTTTCTCCAGTACTAACTAGTCATCAAGAAGGTTTTAAAGTGAGTTAAGCAGAGTGAAAGCTGTCAGCTACAGAAAACTGTGGAACTACAGCTGCCTCCCACAGTTTCACATTCTGGCTGTTCAATAACCCACCAAGCAACATGAGCTGAGCTATCCTGAAATCAGCCACCACTTAGTCAAGTTTGATTTTCAGTGACAGCAACCCAGGAGCAGCTAAGCATCCAACCCTTCCAAGTGTGCCTGCTTCAGTACAGCTTCCTGTGCCCCAGCACAGCTTCCCTGAGCTCCAGGTAAATGTTCCACAGGCCTCGGGGAGGGAGCTTTCAGTGGCACTGAACTGACTTAGGAGCAGCTTTCTCTCCGGTGCTGTTCCTTCCTGTGCTACTTTTAAGAGGCAGTAAGTGACAAAAGAGCATTAGCAGGCAGTAAATGCTTGTTTTCAGGGAACCAGTAAACATCCTGAAAGGACAGGGAAATCAGGTCTCCACATTCTCACAGCCTGCTTTAGAAATGGAGAAGCTGCTGCTTCTCTGCAGAGCACCTTGGCTTCTTGTTGAGCACACTGAGGACATTGACATGCATGGAAAAATGTTATGGCCATTTCCAGACTTGTGAAACAGCCGAGAGGAAATTCCAGGAGAACATTTTAGCTCAAGCACAAAATATTCTTGTCTGCTTTTATATTATCTGTAAAGCTTCACCAGTGCTTCTCTAATTTAGATTTTGCATTTCTGCTGTGGATTGCAAGCTGCTGACTTACCAGAAGCAACATCTTTTTTCACTGGAGTGTGCTGTTGTTGCAAACCTAAAAGGAATTTCAGGTTCAGTTGTTGAGCTTCTTGAAGCATCTTTTAGCCATGCACTCGTGTCAAGAGGCATTTCTATCCATTTGATGCTGAATTCAGCTTCATGGCTGACTTCTAGTTTGGCTTCCAAATACAGAAGAGTCATTGGTCTGTGGCAGTACTTTGAGGTTGCTCTATTATGAAATAATGCTTGATTAGTGTTTATTTTTGTAAATAAAAAAAAAGTGACTTAATTTATCTACTCCTAGTCTTCACATTTGATACGTCTCCCCTTTCATTCCCCTGCCCTGATCACTTTAGGAATTTAAAGAGCCTTCACAGTGTATGGAGTGACTATTTTTCATTGCATACCTGTTATTTTTGTAATGCAGATGGCTTGAAAAGGATTTATGGCTAGAATTGTGTACTGTACAGTAAACTTATTTTATCAATAAAGCTGACTGAAAACATAGATGTCTCCATGACTAAAGCAAGGTACTGGCTCTGAGATGAGCCTTGTTGGCAACACAAGATAAAAAAAAAGTAACCAAAACTGTTCTATATGGCAGCTGCTCAGCTGAGGTCAGACTGGAACTAAATTGGGCTGGTTTGTACAATTAAAAGCTTTGAACAGCCTTGACTTTTTAACAAGCACATGGGATTACCAGATTGTTAAAATAAGAACTAATGGGGCTGGTTTCATGCAGAATTACATGTACTGGGATCCAAATGAAATTTACATTGGCTTAAGGAGTTTCCTTGAGCACTTTTTCTGTGCTTAAA
>VXBQ01014622.1:64093-77781 GCA_013400175.1 Phainopepla nitens | reverse complement strand
AAAAAGGGAATTTCCAAGGCTGCTGTTTGAGTGTAAAACTTGAACTTGTTCTTTTTGGAGAGCCTGGAGTCTGAGTGTCCAGGGCACAACCAGCAGTCACTTGGCCAGGAGAGCACTGTGGAGCTGCTCACAGCATGAGGGCAGAGGGAGGGTGAGACCTTGAAGCTCCTCCAGTGCCACCTTGTGCCATGGCAGGGACACCTTCCACTGCCCCAGGTTGCTCCGAGCCCTGTCCAGCCTGGCCTTGGACACTGCCAGGCATGGGGCAGCCACAGCTTCTCTGGGCAAGTATTTTGTAATTTTCATCAGTTCTTACCAGCTGCACACATCTGTTATCCAGCCAAGCTGCTAAGACAGCAGAAGTCAATTAAATGCAGGTTTAGTGGATGCTGGGTGCAAAACTACACCGAGTCATTCCTTTGCTTCTGGCCCATCTGGCACAAGTGGGGCTGAACAGGAGCTGTATGGGAGGAGAGACCGAGCTCCTGCTGCCTGCAACCACCTTCCTGTCCCCAGACACTGGGAGCCAGGGTGGCCCTTGTATCAGGGAATATCCTTATGTCCCAGAAAACAACTCACCTGACAACTGCATTAACCAACTGCTCAGCAAGGAGGGAGCACTTCTGTCATTGCAGTCCTGGAAGAAGCACGTGCTGGCAGCACTCCTCAGGCACAGGGGACACCCACCAGCTCCAGCGGCAGCCTCTTTCCATTTCCCAAGGTGAAGGTTTATTTCTTTGAAGAACGGCAGACAATGATTTCTCTGCAGTATTCCCAGCACCAGAAATCCCCAATCCATACCTCTGAGGCTGGCTCTTCCAGCAGTGAGCAGCAGTAGAGCTGTTTTTGAGAAGTCAGTTCTTGGAAGCTCAAACAACACGGCCAATGGATGCAGGGTGATCAGCACCTTCCCTTTTCCAGTACTACATTCAGGAACACCGTAATCAAATTTTTAAATGACTCATCAGCTGCAACTCATTACATTCCTGGCTAAGCAAACAGCAGCTGCCTCCTACTCCTACAATTCTCTGTCTGGGCTTCTTTGCTTCCTGTATATGGCTTTCCCCCTCACCCTCAGCATTCAGGATAAAAAAAATCAAATCCAGCTCATTTTGAGCATATTAGATAATCTGTTGTTACACCAGATAAGATGGAAAAGTTGGAACTGGTGCTTTTTCTGATGAGGCAGCCTTGTGAAGATCTAGTTCTGAAGCAGGCAGGGAAGTTTTATACAACCCTCTCCTGCCACTCCCTCTCACCCCCAAAACGAGCTCGTGTATTGCTCTGGTTTGAAGCTGACTTCTCCCAGCATGCAAGGAAGCACAGAGCCCTTCATGCTCAGCAGGAGTCAGCTGGCTGCCTGGAGCTGGGGGCCAGAGCAGACAGGCTCTGAGAGCAATAAAATAAATACTATAAACAACAAGCATCAGTCGAACACAAGTGTTGTGGGAGCTGTTGCTTCCAGAGAAAACTAAGAGACACCAGAGCCTACTAATCCAGGATGTGGGAGAGTAGGACAGCTAGATGGACATTGGCAAAATCCAAATAAATCTGGATATATCCATATATCAATGCATTCCAGCTCCTGAGTCGAGACACAATAGCATAACACAACACTCACCTTGCATACCCCATATGCTGACTCTTCACTGGATAAACCAACCAGGAACCAAAGTTCCACTAAAGCTCGCCCCAAAAAACACTGCCAAGATCACTGCAGACCTACAGCTGCTGACGGGTCAGAAGGCAGAGAGATGAAAAGCTCCAAGGCTCAGGGAAAAGTGCACATTTTGAGACGGAGCCTACTGATTTCTCTGGAGGGGCTCCCTCTTTTTTGGAAGCCTTTCCAGATCAAGGCCAGAAGGGAATCACAGACGGGTTTGTGCTGGAAGGGACCTTAAAGAGACATTAAACAGATCTCACCCTGGACCTCAAGGGGTACACAGAGAAAGCCTTGAAAATACCCCTTCAACACTGCAGTGGATCAGTTCACGTGTGCTGATCATCGCCACTGTTACTCACTGCAGCTTAGGGATTGTGGAAGAACATTCCTCAAACACCTCTTGGCAGAACTAAAAAAAGGAAAACAATCTCCAAGTCAGAATCTCAGAAAAAGAGCTCAAATCCCACTTGTGCTAGAAGATTCCTATGTGATCTTGCAGACCAGTTTTCAGGCAAGAAGGGGATGACAACCATTCCTTTGTTCTCTAGAGCCTCGTCTGACAAAGCTCTCAAAAAAAAAAATCCTCTCTGGACCACGCGCTTCCCTCGGTGGCTGCACGGAGCACACGCCACACGCAGCCTCTGGGTGTCACTGCAACGCCAGCCAAGCTCCCCCAGCCCAGCCCTCGGCTGAAGAAATTTGTCAAAGCAAACTCTCCCTACAACATCAAAGGCAGAGGCTAAACTGTAAAAGCGTCATGGAAAAGACATCTTTATTATAAAAGATATAGAAAATTAGAGTTGAACTTGTTTCTTGCACAATGTTAATCGCAGCAGTTATAAAAACCCACCAAGGTAAACATGTTTAAGAGCATTTCTGTGCCACAGAAGTGTTTGCTGTTTGCCATTACGCATGGCAGAGATGCTCAGGATCAGTGCAGGGAGGACAGCCAGAGACCCAGAGAGAGCTCCTTGTTTACCCCATGTGCCACACAACAGCACAGGGAAAAAAGACCCAAACTGCAGGATTTCAGCCTTGCTTTGCTGTTTGAGGCAGATGCTCCAGCTCCAATCAATGATGGGATTTGTCTCTAAACATCAGAAGGGTTCGGTCACCTTGGACACTGTCTTTGAGCTCTCACTCCTTAAAGAAAAGCCATTTAAACGCCATTCATTCCCACCTCTGCCAGGGTGTTTTAACTACCAACAAAGTTCCCAGAAAAAGTTATTTTGCCAGTTTCCTCAGAAAGAGCTGTTTCTTACAGATTTCCTACCAAGAATTTAAAGTGGTGGCAGAGAGCTTAAGCTTCCACGCCGGGGAGCTCCCTCATGGAGGCTCCACGCAGGCACCTGAGCAGCCACTCACCTCACACAGGCAGGACTGTGCACTCAGCTGAAGGTTCAGACACAGGGAGAAGGAGGAAGAGTCACCCTACCCTGTGTCGAGGTACAGGCTCTGAGACTTGAGCCATCCTTCAGTGCATGACAGAGCCCCACTGCAGACCAGGAGGGGCACAAGGGACAAGCACAGGTAAAACTCCCTCAGGTCTCCTTGGGATGAGCCAAAAACACCTTGCTCCAGTTGACATTTTGACAAAGCTCTCAAGGTTTTTTGGTGGTTTTTTTTTGTTGTTTTTTTTGGTTTTTTTTTTTAAGGAAGAGCATAAAACCACCACATGAGATTGGTCCCTCATCTGTTTTTATACTACATTCTGCTTTGGGCAGATGCAATACAAATAGGTAAGGAACATATTCAGTCAGCAAGGTTCCTGATCACTATATTGCTAGCTGAATTCTGTTTTCACCCTTAAAGGCAAAATTAAAAGATGATTAAGAATAAATAATTAGTGTTTCAGCCAACTCCAGGGGAAAAAAAATTACCATTGGCTACAAAGAGCTTATTAACTTTTTTCTTTTATGACAGCACCATCAAAAAAGATACTATACCAGAGCAGAAACAAGACACAGGCTGTTCAGAAAGCAAACAGGGAGACAAACGTCTTGTGTTCTCTTAGCAGCCATCTCTGCACAGAGACCAGATGACCAGCTTGCTACAGAACCACCCAAAAGTGAAGGAAAGTCTCCTTGTCTCAGATCAGTCCCCGTTCCCGAGCCCCACAGTGCACACGTACAACAGTTAATGACTCAGTGCAGTTTCAATTCAAGTCACTCAGTTCAGCTTGCAAGGTTCAGTAACACTTCTTGGAAACCAGTGTGTCTGCAGCCACATGTTTGGTACCTGTACTAGGAGATGCTCAGTTCCTGCTGGAAGAACTCCTTGTATGTCCAGTCCTTGTCCCTCTCCTCACAGCTGGACAGGCTGCCCACCCCTGGGAGCGAGTCAGGCACTGCCTCAGCAGATGTTTCCACATACAAGGGAACAATCAGCAGGTTGCTTTCCAAGGCCTGTTTGATATTTCACGTACCCAAACAGCAAAGCAGACCCCAGAGGATCAATGCCTGTCCTTGGCCACAAGAATAGGATTTTGCAGCTGGACACAAGCAGGTTGCAGCAGGCAGGGTGTGCCACAGAGGTGTCACAAACAGCATGTAGTGTACTGGACAGGTGACTGCTCTTCCAAGCTGGGCAAACAGCACTGTCTTATTCAGCAGGACAAATTAGCAGTGGTAAATGCTGCACCACTGGCTGGTTGCTGGTAATCATCTCACCGTTCCCAGATCCTCCCTCTCCATTCCCACCGGTTATTTGGCAAGTTACAGAAGCAGTGGAGTTCTCTCCCCGGCTGGCTGGTCTTTCTGGAAGAACTCTTTGAAATGCAGCAGCTTGTTGTGGATCCTCTCTCTCAGGGGAGGGATGTGATGGCTGGGGTCTAAGACATTGGTACTTCTACGCTCCCTTTCCCTCTTCCAGGTGAGATAGGGATGTGGTGGGAAGGGCACCTCACTCCTCTCCCGGCGGAGCTGCACAGTGACCCCGCTGAGGGCCAGCATTGCCCACACTGCCAGGATGATGAAGTCTGGAAAAAGAGAAACTGATTCCTGTAGCAAAGCAGAACATTCCTTGCTTTCCCAAGCACAAACACTGAACTAGTTTAGTGACACAAAGGAATGAAGTATCATCCCCACGTCCTCAGATGCCCAGAGTGGCTCCATGCAGAGGCCAGGACACACAGGGAGCTGGGAAGAGTCTCTTCCCTGTATTAGGCCTTTGACTGCCCACTCTGCACACTCCTCAGCAAGCTGCCAGCCCAAGTCTGAGCAGCACCTTTCACAACACATGCAGGAAGGTTCCTGCCTTTCAATCTACTCAGTATTGCCTTTGAAGGACTAGAATTTCTCATGTGGACGTTAAATCTCACACTGTACTGCGTGGTTCTTCCATCCCCTTCCTGCCCTCACTCACTATTTACAACAGAACCAAAGAGGCAGTGATTCCTCCTCAAAGAGGGAATAAAGTCTCAGGAGGACTCACCATTCTTTTGAAAAGGCACATTGGTGTAAGCTCTGCTGAAGTAATTGTTGAGGACCCTTCTGAGCAGGTCTAAGGTGATGTAAGCAAGGCTTGTGTAGACATAACAAGAAATGGCCAGGACCACCGTGTAAGAGCCCACTATTCCAGAAGCCAGGATGTTCAGCTAGACAGGGAAAAAAACCACAGCTTTAGGAGACTGATGAACACTCTATTACCCACCTCCCTAAGTAGAATCACAGAACGGCCTGGATTGAAATGGACCTAAAAGCCTGTCCAGTTCCCCTGGACATGGGCAGGGACACCTTCCACTGCCCCGGGTTGCTCCAAGCCCTGTCCAACCTGGCCTTGGACACTGCCTGGGATGGGGCAGCCACAGCTTCTCTGGGCAAGTATTTTGCAATTTTTATCAGTTCTACTGTGATAAAGCAGCTGCACACACCTGTTATCCAGCCATGCTGATAAGACAGCACAAGTCAACTAAATGCAGGTTTTAGTGGACGCTGGATTCAAAACTATACCAAGTCATGAACAGGAACTGCCTGCAACTGGCCCTGTGCTGAGCTTCACAGAGCTGTGTTAAGTTTTCTGTACATATCCCATGGGACAACATTTTGCATTAAGAAGTCTGACCCCTCCCTTCTGAGGTGACAGCACAGTTACTTACAATTCTTGGGCAGCCAACAAAAAGCACTGGAATCATCAAGGCTACGCAAGTAAAGGTCACCCAGAACACCACATCGTCACGGAAGACCTTGTAGTCTCCTGCCAAGACACCACATTTACCAGTGAGGGAAACATTTCCTTTTCCACAAGTGTTTGGGGGTCAGCTTTTTCCCTCCAAAATTCTGTACGTGCAGAAATACCTGGAGGACATTGTTGAAAAGCCCAGCTTTTGAGCTCAAATCCTGACTGCTTAAGATATGTTGAAACAGTTACTCAAGAATAGAAAAACTGTTGAGCACAGGTCCTGTAGTCTGTGCTGGAACAGCAGATCTTGTCCCTAGAACAAAGATTATCCACAAGGTACACGTGTCTCACCTGGTAGGAATGAAAAGTACCAGAGTACCGCTGCCCAAGAAGAAGCTGTTTTACTGCCTCTGTGGGTTTCTAAGATAAAAATCTGCATCTGACTCCAGAGTATGGTGCAAATGTAGCCATCACAGCACCACCAGACAACAAATTCTTCTGGGCTTTAGGAAAATTAAATCGCTCCAACCCTTCTTTGCTCCCCCTGCCTTCTAAGGCCTGTGGATTCACCAGAGGGGACAAGCTGACCTCCAGCTGAGTCACTGTTCCACTTTAATGAAGAACAACCAGGGACTGCATGGATTATCACAAAATCACAGCTTGACTCAAACACAGATGACTGGAGAATGAAAAACTGTCCCACCAAGGGACTTCAAAAAGAGAAGTTTTGAGACTGAAAATTACAATAAACTATAGCTGATGGTCTGATGTCCCCGAGGGACTCCAGCTCAGCAGACTTCCTGGCTTTTAAGGAATTTGTCTAAGGCCTTTATGCCTGAAGCCTTCAAATTAGACTGTAGATTTTCTGCTGGGATTTGTTCTAGACAGAGAACAGGAGAGCAAATGCATGCCTGGAGCAAAGCTGGTGTTTCAGAGATGGCACACAGTTTAAGTAGGACGAGTCACCAAGTTCTCTGCAAAACAACCAGTTTCCTTTTCCCCAAGTAGTTTTAATTACAGTGCAGCTGAAAGAAGCTTTCAGGTACATCTCTATTCCTCCCAGCACTGGAAAGGGAAAGTTAAACATCCCACTAAGATAAACCAGAGTGCCATTCACTCTTGAGCCTTGCAGTGTGCCTGCAGCACAGCAGAGCACAGCACTCACCAGCAGAGGATCCCAGTGCTTACCTAGGGGAGTAAAGAAGAGCGTCGCTGAGAAGAGAAATCCCAACACAAGTCCAATAACGAACATGCTGAGCAGGACAGAGCCAAACCTCCACCAGCTCACAACCAAGAGCAAGCCTCCAACAACTCCAGCCACTGCTGTCAAAATAAGGCGCACTGAAAGAGAAAATTCCAGCATTTTGGAAACTTCAGTTCCCACAGCAAGATGTTCAGCAGCTTTATTTACATTCTTGTTTGGCTTTTTTCAATGAGTTTGCATGAGGTAACAACTAAAAGTACCAGAACATGCTTCATGCACTCCAGTTAGATGCCAGCCTGCAGCTGGGGATGTGCTGCTGAAAGAGTGGCAGGGGAGGCTGCGATGGAGGCCTTGGCACCGTGTACATCAGCACCCTGAGTTCTCAGGGAGTTCAGCTGAGACTGAACTGCACCTACTGCACATGTATCAAAAAAGGAATTCTGTGAGGTGGGACAGACAGAACTAATTCCGTCTAGTCTAACAAGCTGGGCACAGACCACCTACTTCCATTTTACAGATGAAACCTGCATTTGATCTAAAACAGAGGTCCATGCATTGTGAAAGTACAAGAAAGTATGTTGCAAATATCCACAGTTTCCAAAAACCTCTTATCTTCCTTGGATAGGTACAGAAATTAAATCCAGCTATTAATTCTGTATCACTGTGATGCTGGAAGGAACACACTCTGTTGCATTTTCAGCTATTATGGCAATCAGAGCTCAAGCACCCAGGCATCACCCTGCTATCCTCCCTGTGGCTGGCCAACAGCACAACTGAGATTGTACCTGAAGGGATCTTAACAAGAGTATGGGAAGAGCACAGGACAGATATCCTGACATCTACTCACCATCATAACTAAGGCCAGTTACCCTTGTAATGAATACAAAGAAGACAAATGCTGCAACAATGAAGCCCATGAAGAATAAGTCTAGAGAAGAAGGAAAAAGTATTTAGCAAGCTTCATACCAAGCCCTCTTCAGTGGCTTCAGGATCCTCAGACATCTTCCTGATACAATGGGGAAGGAACATAGCAGTTCACAAAAGGAGAGCCAGACAACATTTTGTTCTCAACAGGGGTGTCCTCAAGCACTAAAGATACTCCAAAATTACATATTTATAGCTGTATTGCCCAGCATGCACCCTAGTTCTAGGTTTCTCTTCTTTGCATCCCAGAAATCTGCTCTGAGCTGAAAGGCTCAGAGCCTATAAAAGCAAAGCAGTGGACCTAACAGGCACAGCATCACTACCAAATGGATCTTGGTAATAATACCACCATTCTAAGTCACACAGAGTAACATTTATGAAGTTCCAACCAGACTTATGAGATGAGATGAAATATTTGGTACCTGTTTTCCAGAATCTGTGTCCAAAATAGCAGGCAAAAAGACCAAGAACAGCAAAAGCAGTGAAGAATACTTTGGTAGAGAGTTTACCTACAAAAAGAAAAGGTAAGCTTAGTAGAGCATTCCACCTAGTAGTCTCAACAAAGAGATTAAGGTAAGTTAAGTTCAAGTTGCTGTTACAAACTTTACTGGCAACTTGAGAGCTGCCACTCTGTCAGATCTGCAATGCCTGAACTAACAGTTGGCTTGCTAAGATCTTCAACAGAACACTGAAATAGTCCCAGACTGATTAGGAAATCAAGAGCTTCCTCCTTATTCAAGAGGAGTTTCTGTAAGTAGATTTAACTTGTTTACAATACAGATATAAATTTGCCTGAAAATTCTCTGCTCAGGTTTAAAAAAAGGGACATCCAATCATCTACAAAAATCAGTGCTATGGGATTAGTAACCCAGGCAGCAACTATAGGCTTAATCACTGCAGCCTTCACCATTTGTCTCCCTCTCATGCATTTGCCCTGCAACAAAAATGATCATTAGCATCCCATTATGGCTCACCTCTGTCTTCTATGCAGATTTCTTACCTCTATTTAAGCTATTTGCAGAAGTAAACCATATTTTCCATGTGCTCTGAATTAGAGAGGTTTAGCCTGGATAATTTGTCTCACATTGTCATAGGACAACACTGAGATTGACAACAGTCACTTGTGTTACAGTATATAAGAAAATAATGAGAACAAGTCTTACTTTATGAATCAAATTTTACCAATTACCCATGTCCCCTCTGCATTCATAATGGGAGTGGCAGCTTTGCTCTGTTTCTGCTCAAATTCCATCATTACATAGCTTTGTACTAAACAGCATGACTTGGTAGTCACTCCACTACTGACATTATCTTCATTCTTATTTTAGATTATTGCCTCCTTTCAAAACACCAGCAGGTTACTGATTCCTGTTAGCAGCAACACAGTTAGAAAAACCTGGCTGGAGCCTAATATAGTCTGTGTTTTATCAGCTCAGCTTCACATCCAGCATTCGCAGTCCTACAAATTACTTGAAATTATGTATCCAGTTGAAATGGACAAAGCTGGGGTGGCACTACAGAGTTCAGAGTTATATTTGCAAGCCACATACTAAATGGCCATTAAGTTAAAGGTTTAACTCCGAACAGCTCTCCTTAGTCTTACTTGATCATTCTAGACTTTCTCCTCAATCAAGAAGCAGACTTTACCATAAAGTAACAAGATATACACAGTGGAAAAAAGATCTCCTGCACATATTGAAAAATAATCTTAAAACACATTCAGTATGTTGGAGCACAACAAGCTGCAGAGGAGTTTGCAAGGACGTACGTTTCCCAACTTACTGAGGGAAGAGCAGTTATCTACCAGGTCAGCAAAGCTGCAGGCATATGTATGTGCAGGTATGTATGCAGCAGAACTGTTCCAAAGAGGATCCCACACTATGACATTGTAGATCACACCTTGTCCAGGAAGTGAGGAGAAGTAGACATCGGTCTTGTCATCAGCTGTCAGCGTAAGCATCTGGAAAAGTAAGTATCTGTGTTAAAGGCTCACAGGGTGGAAACCCTTCTCTCCAGCACTACTGTGTTTTCTGACAGGGGAGAAGATTCTCCCACTCCTGTTTTGCTCCTCCCTGCCTGAGGGCACAGTTCAGGTTCCCCAGCGGCCTCCTGACCCAGGTCTGGCCTCTGAGGCAGGCAAGGCTGCCATTCCACTCCCCGGCAGGGCCAGGGAGCCTGCTTTTGTCTCCCCTCCAGGAAGGTAAGCACAGGGGAGGAGCAAACAGGGGAGCACCGCTGCCACGAGGCTTCGGGCTCACCTTAATGCCGTTGGCTTTGACACTCTGCACCCCCGACATTTTCCGGACGTGCCTCATGAGCGCCGTCTCGGACAGCTCGTTCTCGGGCAGGAAGTACTGGTACACGTCGTAGCGCAGCCGCCACCGCGAGCCCGGACCCGGCCCCGAGTCACAGGAGGGGGGGCTTGTTCCTCTGCAAGGAAAAACACATCAGCCACGCGCCCAGCACAAGGGCCCAGACCTTAACATGAGATTTCAGCAGTGACCGGCCCACAGGGTTTGCCTCCACTCTTCAGAGGCGCACGCCAGAAGCTAACTCAAAGCTGGACCGTATTTGTGAGCACAGGGCACAGCAGCATCACACAGAACCATCCTGGCACAGGTGGTGGCCGTGCTGGTACCTGCCTTTACACTTACAGAGGCCTCCTATGAATTGCCATAACAAGAATTCCAAGAGGCCACAGCGGCCAAAGACCACAACATTACTGTTTGTCTTTCTCTCTCCCTGCAGCTCTGAACACGGTCTTCCCCATTCCCTGTCTATCACTTGTGACGCCAGGCACCGTTCAGGAAATAATGCCTTTTAACTTGAAGTTTCAAGTTAAACAAAACTTTGGATCATTATCATGCTTTAGTACTAGCAAAGAAATAAAACTGGCTGTAACACACAATTGCCCCTTAAACAAATTAAGCTGTTACAAGGAATGGAAAGATCCAGTATTTACTGACTGCTTACATTTCTCAAGTTGCATAACCTCCCCCACAAGATGTAACTCTCAACTTTTATCTCTCTCATGCAGTATCTCTTCCCCTCCTCCTTTTCCCCATTAACATTTGTTGTGGCAAATAAGATTCCTGCCAGCAGCTGGATGGTTCAGCTGCTACAGCAGGGTCTTATTTTAGCCTTTTGGCCAAACACAAGACAGAAGGTGCCCAGTGCACTGAAGTTTTCCACACACCTGGTATATCCCAAGTTTGCAGGGGCAAACTTGATGTGTATATCAACCAACGTATAGTCCAGGTAAATATTTGGATCCACTTCCAAGTCAAATTCTAGGTTGCAGCCCCCAGGAACAGGATCTAGAACACAGAGAACATAACTGCAGTTATGCACTTGCAGGCACAATCTGCTTGCTGAGCACAGAAAATCATCAGGTTCTGGCCCTGCAGGCAGCAAAAGGCTTCCACTGCAGCCTGTGACAGGACCCCACCCATGGGTGACTCCAGGGACTGGAGTGTTGGAATGGAAGCCCCTGTAAGGGACTGCACATGGGTCAGGGCAACCCCAAGCACAAACAGGCTGGGGGGAATGGATTGAGGGCAGCCCTGAGGAGAAGCATCTGGGAGTGTTAGCTGATGAGAAGCTTGAAAAGACCCAGCAATGTGTGCTCACAGCCCAGACAGATACCAACACCCTGCATGCAAAGAGGAGTGGGCAGCAGGGCCAGGGAGGGGCGTTCTGCCCCTCTACTCTGCTCTGGCAAGATCTCACCCCAACACAAGAAGGATGTGGACCTGCTGGAGTTAGTCCAAAAGAGGACCATGGAGATGACCAGAGGGATGAGCACCTCTCCTATGAGCAAGGGCTCAGAGTAGGAGAAGGCCCTGGGGAGACCTTTCCAGCAGTCTCCCTATACCTGAAGGGAGCTTACAAGAAAGCTGGAGAGGGAATTTTTACAAGGGCCTAAGGTGACAAGACAAAGGGGAATGGCTTTAAGCTAAAGGAGGGTAGATTCAGATTGGATATGAGGAAGAAATTCTTTCCAGTGAGGGTAGTGAGGCACTGGCACAGGGTGCCCAGAGAAGCTGTGGCTGCTCCATCCCTGGCAGTGTCCAAGGCCAGGCTGGATGGGGCTCCAAGCAACCTGGGACAGTGGAAGGTGTCCCTGTCCATGGCAGGGGGTTGGGACTGGATGACCTTTATGGTCTCCTTCCGATCCAAACAGATTTGTGATTCCATGATCACATGCACAGCAGTTCTCTACTCTAAGGCTTAAGTCACACACCATATGGCAAGACCATAGAGTACATCCTATACACAACTCACAATTTAGCAGTGGCAATAAAAACCTTTTCAGCCCATTTCAAAAGAATTTTTGCTACTTCCATCAGATTTCCACCATGTAAGACTGAAAGGCCCACACTTCACCCCACAGATGCCTCGACTGAGCAGAGCTGGCGTGCCCTGAGCACGTACCTTTCTCCATGTAGGGAATGGAGATGGCAGTGCTGAGCACCTGGCTGGCACCCAGGGCGCGCAGGTACCACGTACACACGGTCTGCTCAGGCCGAAGGATGGACACCAGCCCTTTGTCCAGCCCAGTCCCTGAGCTGTTCACCGACGGAGTCTGCGCAGAAACAAATCACAGAAACGAGCAGTTCTTCTTGAGAAGATTCCTACCACAGTTTGAAAACATTTCTGTATTTTGATAATATCACTGGAGGCTATTCCTGCCACAAACCTGCCAGGCACACACATCGGTGCCAGTTACAACAGATCAGGCTCTGCCCAAAATGTATTTGTGCTTGGAATTGTCCATCTCCACGTGCAGGTCCTTGCACTTGGCCTTACTGAACTGTATGAGGTCTGCATAGGCCCACCTCTCAACCCTGTCAAGGTCCCTCTGGATGGCATCCCTAGCTGGTGAAAAAAGGGAGCTCTGACACCACACACTGCCCGGCTCAGGCTCAAAAACCCAAGTGACAAGTGTGGGATAATCACAAGCAAGTTCTAGCTAGTAGATTTGGCAATGGATTGACTAGTAAAAATGTAAAAGGACTGGAATATCCCTCACAAAATGTTGTGAGATGGCAGCAAGGAAATGTTCTGAGAACCAGCATACAGAAGCATCTTCTATCTCCACCAGGAGAGATGATTGTATGACAGCTGCCTTAACACTAGCAATGCCAGATGTTTTTGGGGCCAGGTCAGTTACTGATCCAGTCCTCAGCACCACCATCCCTTCCAGAACCAGGGCTCTTGAGGAAAGATCAGGCAACAATGACAGTATCACAATCCCACAGCTGGAACAACCAGTTGACTAGCAGCCACATTTTCAGCAGGGAAAGTGCCTTTGGCCAAGGCAGCCACAGTTACCCGAGGCAATGCTGCAGGGAAGCACATTGGACCTGGCAGACTTCAAGGTCAGGCTCAACTTCATATTTCTAGAGGCAGGCCAGCCCTAAAAGCAGTACAGCTGCATTTATGCATCACTGCCCTTGGCCTGGTAAGGCCCACGAATGCAAAGAGGATCTGAACTGGCAGCAGAGGAATCTACCAATGGCAAGCAAAGACTGAACAGGTATAACAGTAGTGCCCCAGCCCTGCAATCCTGGCTGTTTCACCAGTACAAAGATGGCTGAGCTGGGTGTTACAGGTCACTCATCTTCTAAGCTTCCCAGGATACGTCTTGGGACTCACTATACTCTGATTTCAAAGATACTGGTGGAGAGAGGGGAACTGGATTGCAGCTGTCAGACCTCCCTCTACCACCTTCAGCTCAGTCAATGTTCCGTTCAAATACCAGGGAGAGCCTCCTAG
>VXBQ01014622.1:41666-56077 GCA_013400175.1 Phainopepla nitens | reverse complement strand
ATTAACGCGGTGTTAATTGGTGCCGGCAGCTCGCCGACCAGTTCTGTAACGCCATCGGAGTGCTGCAGCAGTGCGGGCCCCCGGCCTCCTTCAGCAACATCCAGACGGCCATTAACAAGGATCAGCCCGTGAACCCCACGGAAGGTGAGTCCGGCTTCCTCCGTCTCCTACAAGCGAACGTGTCCTGCGCTCGGGAGTGCAAAATCCCGCCTCGGCAGGTAATCCCCCCGTAGCTGGTGGAGGGATGGAGGGGAAGTCGTAAGTGGATGTCGGCTGCACCTTCTGCATAACATTGTGACAGCAGGGTCGTGCTTGTTTCTAATAGTTCCCTGAGCGATTGCCTGAGTTGTGCTGTGTTTTGTGCAGAGTATGCCCAGCTGTTCGCAGCTCTGATCGCTCGCACTGCCAAGGATATCGATGTTCTCATAGATTCCCTGCCCAGTGAAGAATCCACAGCAGCTTTGCAGGTAGGAGTTTTCCCAATTCCATTGTCAGAACACTCCTGAAGGCAAACTTCCTCCTTTTTCTTTAAACGCATTTTTTCATCTCTAAGCCATGCTGTCATTGAAGAATGATTTTCGTACAAACAAATGAGTTTTTCATGAGGGTAGCCTTTGAGTACTTTGTAGGCTTAGTGGAAATACTGAACTCGCATCTAGTTCTAAATAAGATTGTAATCAGTGACAATATTTTAGACTTAGTTTTCTGTTAAATTAAAAAAAAGGTGGTTTTATCACACCACCACTATGCTGGAAACTGCTCACTCTTTTTTCAGATATTAACAGAACAGATGGAACAGTACTGATGCTTTGTGTGTTTTATTATTTTTTTCCCCCTGGGGTAATATTTCATATTTTCTCACATTTCATTTTGTAGCCACAGAACCAACACTACAGAAGTCTTTTGCTCTTTCACATTGGTTTTGGTTAAGGAGTTTGCAGGGTGTCCTTTAAGTTCTTCAGCTCTGTCACAAAATAATTCCATCACTTTTCAATAATAAGGAGTCTTCCTTTGAACCAGTCAAACTTGGGTTTTGTTTGGGTTTTTTTTCCTGTTAGTTCACAGATTTTACCTATTAAAACCTTTTTTTTTTCTTTTTGACTCTTAACGGCTGCATTTACATCAAGTATTTTCTTTTTGGAATGCATAAAGGATGCAGAGTGCTGTTTCCCTGACAAACCTGATATCACCTGTAGGATCACCTGAAAGTTTTAAACCTGCATTCATGCTCTGTAACCATTCAAAAGTGTTTTGCAAAAGATTGACACCAAATGGGCCAAAGAGAAATGACTTGGCAGTGGCATCACGTTTGGTTTTAGACTGAGGAGGTTTAATTTGGGAACTTTGCTAGTCACAGCAATTGCTGAACATCCTAATTGGGCTCGTTTACACTGGCATAATTTCCTGTAAGTGCATTTTTAATAGCTGAAGATGAAATGCCTGCTGCAGACAAATTTCAGTTTCTTCCGTGACTGAGCAGGGTCTGCTCAAAGTGGCAGCTGGTGTGGGCAAAGCAGGGTGCTCCAGAAGGAGGAGCTGCTTATCCAGCAGGAATGTGCTTCCCTCGAGGTGATACTTCAACAGTTCCTTGCTGTCTTAATGAGGAACTTCAGGTCACAAACATTTCTGATGCTTTCTGTCTGGTGGGGTTTTAAGATAAATTAGCTTGGATTCCATCACTTGGATTCCAGTTTCGATTTTTATTTTCTGCTGCTTAATTTGGTGCAGTATTCAATATTCTGATAGTCTTCAAAGAAATGGTGTTGAAGATGCTTGAAACACTCAAATATACACTATAGGTTTTGTTGAGAAGTGGTAGATAATAGTTTGTTAATAGAAATGTACTTAGGCTGATCTGTTTTTATTATACTAAAATTGTCTTGGTGTGTGTTTCAGATCTGAGTCTTGTCTTAAATGATAAAAGGAGCTGCTACACGAATGCTCAACACAATTTACCTGCCCCTTTTGAGTTCCCTTTTGGAGAAGTTGACAGTACAAATTCTGCTCTAATCTGTGAATTAGTTGCAGTCAGCTATTAAACAAGAGAACCTTTCTCTTTTTAGGAAGCACCAGCTGTGCCCTCAGCATCCTTGAGTAGCAAAGTCACTTCGGGGTTCTGTTGAGAATACTTGCTTTTCTCTGTTGCCTAATATCAAAAGAGGAAGCTCTTGCAACAGTGTTAAAATAGTAAAATAAAAAGCAGGCCTTTATTGGAAGCTTCCCGGTGTCCCAGTGGTCATGGGCACACTCAGCATCCACGATTTTAGGAGTTTAACAAATTAGCATAGCTAATGAATATTGTCCAATTAGAGAAATAGTTGGTTAGGTAGTTTTCCCTGTGTTCTACCCCACTGGAGTTGTTCCAGGGGCTTCTTTTCCCCATTTCTTGTGTGTTCTCAGATTCTGGTTGGAAAACAAAACGTCCTGGTCAGGCTTCTTCCTGGTAAGAATAAGGCTAAACAGAATTCAAAGCATGCATTAGAAGGGCTGCTTATTGTTCCAAAGGGAAACGGTAAACAAATAGTAGGACTATGTGATAGTAGCATCCTGAGCTACAAATACATGAAAAATGCATAAAAAAGCCAAAGATCTTCGGGCAAGAATCATCTCGGTTTTGCTTTGAAGGCTGCGAGCCTGCACCGGCTGGAGGAGGAGAACCACGAGGCGGCGGCGCGGCTGGAGGAGGTCGTGTACCGCGGGGATGTGCTGCTCGAGAAGATCCAGAGCGCCCTGGCCGACATCGCCCAGTCGCAGCTGAAGACGCGGAGCGGCGCCCACAGCCAGCCCCTGCCCGACTCGTAGCGCCAGGGGGCAGCGCGGCCCTGCCCAAGAGCCTCGGGAAGGCCTCTGGATACGCCGGGAATGCCTGGGCTGGCCCGGCCTCCCCGCGGGGCTGCCCCGCGCTCCCGTCCGCGTCGTGAGCGGCGGCTTTGGCGCAGCTCGGCTGCGGGTTTTGTGTGAGAAACGCTTCTGCAGGGGCTCTGTTCCGGATCTGCGAGGATTGATGTGTGTTTCCTTGACTTTACACGAGCTTTCTGTTCACAAATATGACTTCAGTCGAATTTGTTACATATTAGAAGTATTTATACAAGTTAATCCCGCTGTGGTCGTGGTGTGTTTTTTGTAAGCCTCAGACACATATGGGTTGGCCGGAGTTGCCTGGAGACAGTGCTGTGAATGCAGTGATGGTCATGTGTTTTAATTAACAGCACTGGTGGTGTTGATTGGCTGGTTTACTACCCTTTACAGAGCATATGAAAGGCTAAGTAAACTCTGGTGTTTACAGAGTGATTGTTCTTGTCATTGGCAAGGCATTTACAAAGAAATAAACCTGCAGGTGTCTGATATTGACATTGATTATCGTTTGTAATTCACAAATGAGCCTTTGAGTCCATTGTTGCCACTGGCACACTTGCTCTTGCATGTGCTATTTCTCTGCTCTTGCCGATTCCCTATTCTCTTGGCAACTGGTGAGTGCCTCTAAAGCAGGCAGTGATGAGGAAGCATTGGATGACTGGATGAAAATCAGCAATGAGAAAACTGAAAATAGCTTATTACATGAAGTTGCTTTTCAGTGTCAGCGGTGGCTGCCATATGAACGCTGTGATCATAAGCAGTGAGATTCCCGTTGTCCCCAAGGCGCTCTACAGAGGTGTTTTTATCTTCACACCCTCGATCACAGAATGAATTTTTGCTCTTTGTTGTAGGATTGCAGAAATACTAGTATCTCTTTTGATATTTAAAATAAAACCCCAACACCAAACCAGCTGCTAATGTAGGGTTCAAAGCATAAACTTGGGGTTAAACTTGGTCATTTTCTGTTGTTTTGAGTTACCAGCCCTATTACTGCAGGATGTTTTTTGTTGCCACATAACGTCTGCTCAGATCAAAACCACCTGTTTCTATATATTGAATACACCGTCACTGACCTGAAAGTTACACATGTTGCTAATGCACCCAAACAAATCAGAGCAATTCAAAAATGCATTAAGCTTGCTGATCCTTAAGGAATTAGATGCAGCCTCTCACTTGACTGCCCCAGTGAAGGAACAAGTGTACCACAGCACAGCGTTTCGAGGATTAAAAAAGACAAAGGTGTTCCTACCTCTAACAAATACTAAAACTGGAAGTACTCAGTGAGACTGGTATTTCATTGCTTAATAATATTTTATGAAATGTGCATATCTGTAGTCATAAATTTAGTCTGCTTTTGTGAAACTATCAGATTCTGCAGAAGGAAAAAAGGATTGGAGGGTGAACAGGCTACAGTACAGCCCCAGGCAGTTTATCAAGCCAGATGTCCTTTATTTATTTTGCCCATGTCCTGGGGAGGCTTGAGAGGCCAGATTTTCATTTGAAGTCAGTCTTGGGGCCTGTTTTTTGGTTTTTCCTGGAAAAACTACATCCAGTGCATCTCAAGATGGTTGGGATTAGGGTGGGGTGAATTTTTGTTGTTTGCTTGCTTTTTCAATTAGTGGACTTGGAAAGAGAGAAAAGTTCGGGCTTTGTGGATTATTTTTTTTGTGGGGGGGAGTTGTCTTAAACTGAGATTTATATGCTGCTGGAAAAGGGATTTGATCTTCATAGTAGATTCCCTCTTACAGCTTAACATGTGCATCACCTCACACTTGTTAACTTGGGAACTGTGGGAGACAGTGTACATCTTCAGGAACCACAGTTCTTTTCATTTCATAGCCTTCTATTTTTTTATACTTGAAAACTGCTCTGTTTCTGCAGCCTCATAGTGCCTAAGTGCAGAAGCTCTTTCTTCTGGTTGCTGTTTAACCATCAAACAGGTAGTCACACGTGGAAGTAAACTTTAACCAGAAGTATAAATAAGTTCCCTCATAACTATGTTTGATGTTTCAACACTTCAGCTGTTGTAGATTTTCACCTGCTCTTTTACAGTCTGCAGCTTGGTCAGCAAACTGTGTATCTTGTATTGGATCTGACACAACAAAGGAGGGAAAACATTCATTTGCTGCAGCTGTTTAATGGACAAAGCATTAGATTGGGGCCTGGAGATGTGGATTCCTTTGGCTTTATCATGTGCTGATTTGTCCAGCTGCTGCTGTTGGGATTTGAGCATTCTATTCAGAACACACTGTGTGATGGTAGTGATCTCCTTGTACTCAGGCAAGAATTGTAGGGCATGCAGGATTATGGAGTCTGGGTCATTTATAACACTCCTACTTTCAGTGCATTAGAAACAGTGGGGGAGTCACAGAAACAATAGAATGGAATGGGACCTTAAAGCCCATCTCATTCCAACCCCCTTCCAGAGCAGGGACACCTTCCACTACCCCAGGCTGCTTCAAGCCCTATCCAGCCTGGCTTTGGACACTGCCAGGGATGGGGCAGCCACAGCTCCTCTGGGCAGCCTGTGCCAGGGCCTCAGCACCCTCACAGGGAACAATTTCTTCCCAACAACCAATCTAGACCTGCTCTCTGTCAGTTTGAAGTCATTGCCCCTTGTCCTGTCACTCCAGGCCCTTGTCAAGAGTCTCTCTCCATCTTTCCTGTGGCTCCCTTCAGGCACTGCAAGGCCACAATGAGCTCACCCCAAAGCCTTCTCTTCCCCAGGCTGCACAATCCCAATTCCCTCAGCCTTTCCTCCCAGCAGAGCTGCTCCATCCCTCTGATCCCTTGGTGTCCCTGCTCTGGGCTGGCTCCAGCAGCTCCCTGTCCTTGCTGTGCTGGCCCAGGGCTGGATGCAGCCCTGCAGGGGGGTCTCAGCAGAGCGGGGCAGAGGGGCAGAATCCCCCTCCCCTGCTGCCCTGGGGCTCTGGGTCCCAGCACACACGGCCGGGGCAGGGCCAGCTCTCACCCTCAGCACCCCCAAGTCCTTCTGCCAGGGCTGCTCCCTCTGCTCATCCCCAGCCTGTGTGGCATTGTGTCTTCCCCTGCAAGCCTTAACTGCTTCCCAAATTTTAATACCGAGGAGAGGGAGGTGGGGTGGGGGGAAGGGAGGGAAAAAAGCAGACACAGCAGCTGGAAACAAACGTATCAGATTACCTGCGAGAGAGTTGTGGAAGGAAACTTAGGTTGAGGCAAGAGAATAGAGGGAGGTAGAGTGCATGAGAAGAAAACAGAAGTGTTGAGCAATGGTTCTGCATATTATGTATGACAAGAAATACTGCCCAGTGAGCAAATTGTGCTTTGAAGAAAGACAGTACAGAGTATAATGGAAAATTCCATTGAAAAACAATCTCAACCACTTCAAATGAGCAGGAGCATCTCACACTGGGAATCCATACAGCCCACTGGCAAAGATGTTGGAATCAATTTAGTGAATATAAGCAACTAATCAAAGCCTAGTGTTCTTTACTATAAACAACCATGCTTGGAGGAAAGGAACACCTCGCAGCAGCTGTTCTTTTTTTCAGAAACAAGAATACAGAGAAATTCATACACTTGTTTTTAAAGGTACTGGGAAAAGTGCATTAACATTATTTTACCTTAATGTCTATATGGAGTTAATCTTGGCTTCTATTGCAGATGATCTTGGAAGATCTGGGAGCTTCTGGTGTGTGTGGCATGGGGAAAGTGTCTTTGCCAACCCCACAGACTTGATACCAAAAGACTTTGGGAGTTTTCAACAATACAGGCCAGAGACTGGCAGGCAGGAGAGCAGCTCTGCTCAGTTGGAGCTCGAGCCTTGGCTCGGCAGGCTGAGCATGAGCCCGCAGCTGGCCCTGGGAATACAACGGGCTGTTAGCAGGGGCACAGCCCGAGATGAAGGGATCACTTCCCTGGGTTCAGCGCGTGTTGGCTGCGCCTGGAACGCTCCCAACAGCTGTGGGCCCCCAGGGTCAGCATGGGCTGGAGCACATCCCCTGGGAGGAGAGGCTGAGGGAGCTGGAATGGCTTTGGGACACCCGACTGCAGCCTGCCCACCCCTATGGGGGCTCATGAAAAGGGCTTACGGGGGCTAATGAAAAGACAGGGCCAGGCTGTTCACCGAGGTGCTTGGCAGAAGGAGGATGATGATGGGCAGAGGTTCAGAGCAGTCACAAGGAAAAGCTTTTTCAACATCGGAACAAGTAAATTTTGCAACACGGTCCCCAGAGAAGCTGAAAATCCTGGGAGGTTTTTCAAGCCTTGGCCGTGTAAAGCTCTGGCCAACCTCATGTGACCTCACAGCTGACTGCCCTCTGCTCAGGAGCTGGAATTAGACTCCTCCTGAGGTCCCCCCTCTTGATCCTGTGGATACGAGACACATGCACAGCTTCAGAAAGAACCAACAAAGTGTTAAGGAATGCTGTGTCCCCGTTATAGAAAGGCAGATCTGGAGGGCAGAAAACTTGAGGTATCTCATATCAGCCTCATTCCTATTGATGAGACTTTGTGATGTGCTGGGAGACCACTGAGTTGACCTTATGTGTAGTGTGAAATTCCACGCTGTAATGACCCAAGTTTCCAACAGGTGCCCTTGGAGAGTGTGATATGCAAAATCCACATCCTACACTTAGAGAAAATTGATCTGTCAGATGATGCTGACTCACTGTTAGACAAAGGCAGACTCCTCTACAGAAAGAAATTGTATTTGTGTTTTACATAGCTTGTTATATGGTCTTACATAAGAAATAACAAAAGCCCAATTTTCAGGCATCAAACCTGAGGCTAGAGAAAAAATTAAATTCTAGCTTTTTCCGTAAGATCTGTGGAAGAAAGCTTGAATGACTTTTATTGACTTAAAAACAAATTATTGATTGACTAACTGCAACTTTTTACCTGTAACCCATGTTTTAGCAACAAAGAGCGCAGAAAACAAAGTTTGCCAGCTTTTTTTCACATTTCAGGTCCGTCAGACACCATTTTAGGTGCTTGCAGTAAGTGGCATCCACAGTGGAAATGATCTCCAGGAAATTTTGTCACTTTCAATGTTTTTAGTGTAACAGGCTTTGAAGAAGTGCAGCTTGCGAATGACTGCATGCTGTTTGTGTATACTTAGATGCAGGTTTTATGTTTATTTTTTTTTTCTTGGAAAGCCTTGCAGGCTTGTTCACTGTAGCTAGACCAGGAATTTTATATTATTGCTGCTGCTGCACTCAACCGGCATGGACAAGTAGCTGAACACATTCACCTCGTGCTCTGAGCACAAAGGATTGTCTATTTTACAGCTGTTTACACCAGAACCATGTTTCTTCTGAATTTCTGTTTGTACCTAACACTCAAAAAGCATAACAGTGCAAACAGTTTTTCACTGACTATTTTAACTTGATATTTGCTTACTGTAAATATTACTTGGGTCCTGGGTTTAGCCTCTTACATGCTTCACTGAAGGCCTCAATGAATTAATTTTGTGAAGTGGAAATTTGTAGCTGTGTAATTTGGCTCTTAGACATCCTTCCTCCACCCTGCCCACTTAAAAAGAGAAGATTGGAATAAAAGCCCTCTTTCAGGAAAAAGTGTACTCCATTCTATGGCTGTATGGGAAAGCAATTACATGCACATTAACTTTCCACAAGTGCTAGAGAAAAATCCCAATTGTTTTCTCAAGCCATGATCCAAGAGAAAGAAGCCACATTCATGAAAAGGAAGCACAACACCTTTGAAGCTGAGCTCAAAAGAAGAGGGCTCTTACACTTGAGATTGTGGAAGGGGGGCTTCTGCAGGAGTTTTTCTGGTGCTTTCTCCAGGTATTGCAAAATGCTGAATAGGAAAAAGTAACAGTTGATGTGCTTGCTGTTTTCCATTGGGGAAAACAGAGGAAGGAAGATTTTATTTCAGTGCTGAAGGTGTAGAAGGAAAATTGTCAGGGCAGTAAGGATACAATTGTTCCCAGCCTAACAAGCCTTGTTGAAAAGAAAAAAAATCTGGTTCCCTCTCTCTGTTTTCTTTCCAGAGGTATCAGAAAAATTGTGGGTTCTCCTAACAGTCAGCCTGCCATTTTATATTGAATGCTCATGTCGGCAAACAATATAAGCAAGGATTAATTCTGAAAACTGGGCAATGTTCAGATAAACCTCTCTGCATGTGTCAGTGAGCACCCTGAGTGTTCACTGGACTTGGGATTGAAGGCACAGCTTTAGCAGTGGAGGTTTTCTCTTGGTGGTGTTTTAAAACAGCAATAGGCTGCTGCCAGGCAGCTTTCCCTGTGTGGCAGTGCAGTGAGAGTGCAGTAATTTGTCCAACTTCTGCTATAGAAAAGCCACCAGCATTGTCCTGCTGTTGTCACGTGGTGATTGATGGAGCAGAAGCAGATCCTGTATTTTACTGCTACCAGGTACGTGTGTGTAAAGCTAAGGAGGCATCCTGACTGTTCTCAGGACCATAAAGTGGGGCATGTGCCTCTCTGTGCAGCTCCTGTGTGAATTACAGAGGCACAGTGTAAAATGATGGAAGGGAAACACTGCAGAGAAGAAGAAGAAACATCTTGGATTAATTCAAGGGCAGTGAGTGAGTGTCTAATGCCCACCTCACAGCAGATCTGGTGTCCCCTCTCCTTGCTCCCTGTCAGTCAGGGCTAGGGCTGCAGCACGAACATGCATTCCCTCTCAGCAATGGAGAGGCCAAGTCACACCTAAGTTTGATTACTGAAGGGTGCATGATGTCCTCCTTCCCCAAAAGGTACTGAGTTTGAACATAAAATGATGGAACTCGTTCAAATCACATGGTTTTTATTTGTACTGTGGGAGCCAGCTATGGAAGGGTGCCTACAGTGGATCTGGGTGGAGTGTTCCAGCTTGCTTCAGGCATCCAAGAACCCAAACCTGAGTGCTTTTGCAAAGGAGATGGGACATTCCCAGGCACTCTACAAGTCCTGAGGCTTTCAGTGTGCCAGACAGATCCATGGGGAGCACAGGGTGGCATCTGCCCCTGCTGGTGTTGGTCAACAGCAAGAGAAATCCTTCCTGTGGTTCCAACAGGCTGGCTTGTGTGCTGAGAGGGAGTGAAATCCTCCAGTGAGGCAGAAGGAGCAGCTTTGACTTGTTTGGGTGTGCTCAAGCATGCAAAGGGCAATTCTGCTCTGGCATTAGTATTTCTCAGCAGAGAACAATTGTGTTTGGCTGCTTCCTCTGCAGGTATTTTGAAGCAGCTTCAGGTGAATGAGTAGGGATCCACTTGCACCTGTGTGGTTCCTTCCACCTGGTTTTTAATTGATGAATTAAAAGTACTTGAGTAACAAATCCCTGCCAACCTCTCTAACAGGAGAAGGAATGCAGGAGGTGAGGCGTAATAAAAGGCAGTGGTTTTAATCCCAGGTGTAGCTGGGTAGTGAGGGATCAATTTTCTTTTCACAAAAGTTGTATCATGAGCTTGTATGATTTAATGAAATGGCTTGGCATCTGGAGATGCCAGTGATCCTGAGCTGTGTGACTTGCTCTTTATGACTTGGTCATATTTAATTGTCTATTGTGTAACAGTGGATATTCACCTCATCTGAAGGCCTGACTTTGATGGCCTGTGGAATACACACTAAATTGTAGGCTAAAATGCAAAAAACCATTCCTTTCAGAGAAAATCTATCAGGACAAATCCTGTGGAGCAGAGTCAGAAATGAATCTGATTATTAGAGTAAAGAAGTGATAATATTTACCACAAAAGGCAAGATTGTTCCTATATCCTGCACAGCTCTTTATGGTTGGTGGCTGCCAGAGTAAAGCTGCAATAATGTAACTTTTGAAATGAGAAAGTTAAAGTGCAAACGAGTTATTATTCCCCTTATAAAGGGAACTTGTGGTTCCTTTGTGTATATCCCATCTGACACTGAGGGACAGCAGAATAATGGCAGTTAACTGTACATTTTCCAGACTCACCTGTGTTCAGACCAGGAGTGTTGTGACTTACGGCTTTTCAAAAAGACATCGGCCCTTAGTGACAGCGATTGTTAAAATTCTTTGTTACCTCTTCATGGCAAAGAACTGGATTATTTCTTAGATTATCCAGGCACTTCATCTAACAAGTTTCTTGCTCCTGGAGGAATGGGCACTTTAACTGTGCCCTTGATCGTCTGTGCTCACTTCCTGTGGTTTTCCAGTATTGGTGGCTCCTGGGCCATGGTGGTCTGGTTTTTGTGGTTGGATTGTGTCACTGGATTCTTTGAACTAAACACCACATGGTGCTGTACAGTTAGTCTTGCCCACTCTGGCAGCCCCTTCCACTTTGATGCTGTGTTTGGCCCTTGTTACGTTAATTCTGACCAGCATACGCACAAAACCTGAACTCTGGTGTTAGCAGAGATTTATTACTCTGCCCCACTGAGATCAAACAGGATGGGATTTCCCAGAAATGGGACTGCAGGAATGCACTGCAATGCTTGTAAGGAGACATTGCACTGCACAACTTTTAATTCTCTTTTTTGCTTGTGATTCATAATCCTGACGTACTCAGGAACTCTCAACCAGACACAATAGAGGCAGCTGCTGCACTTGCCAGAAATGCATTGTTCTGGTGTTTTAACCCTCCTTAACCCTGTGCTGGAGAGAGAAGTGTGCCAAAATTGGTTATAAGGAGTCACTCTTCCTTGTGACCACCTGGATGGATTCCTTTCTTTCCAAATCTTCAGCTCAGTCCTTTGCGAGCACATCTTCAGGTTAGTCCCTTAGTCTAGAAGAACACAGTTGCAGAGAACAAAGAGTCTCTGTTTAAACTGTTTGTGGTCATGTTTGCTTACAGTTTTCAAGGGATACCCACATAAAACTCTGTCAAACACTAGATTCCATGCCAGGCTTTTCTCTCAAAAATGTTCCACCTCGCCTGGAATCACTCACATTGTCACTCATGCAGACAGACAGATTGAGAATGCGTGGTTCATGTTCTAGTGTGAGTCAATACATCCAAGGGGAGGGGGGAGTCACAGCCTCCAGTCTTTGCACAGAGACACAGAGTAAATGTAGAAAAGGGATGCAAAGAATCACCATTCCAGAACAGTCTATAACCCCAGGTCAAACAGCTTCAGTGCTGAGCATGGCAATGAATAAAATCCCATATGAGAGACTTGAGGGAGTTCTCAGATTCACTCCACGGGCACAGCTTTCAGAGGGATACAATTCATGCCTCTCTTAAGGGCAGGCTGGCTTGACCTACCTACTCCTGGAACAGACACTTGAGACAGGAAACCCCTAGAACAGCGAGATTTGATGGCTAATTAAACTGAATAAACAAAGAAGAGTTATTAGAAAACAAAAGGTCAACATTGTGCACAAAGTTTTATTATTGCAATAATAAATTGCACTGATACCCCATCTGGAGGGACAGGTGTTACTCTTTGTCCATCCAAACCCAGGGTTTTGCCTTGGAGCATTGTCCCTGTCCCAGTGTCCTTTCTTTGTGTCCCTGTTGCAGCAGCTTTAAGCAGATCTACCCAGAGAATCACAGAACAGCTCCATTTCACACTGGCCACAAGATGAGGTGGCATCAGCTGGGGACAAAGCTGGCCTTTGTTACCTGGGAGGGTGGCAAATGTGTGTATGAGGGGCAAGGATGGGGCAAGTTACTCAAAAGACAAATCAGTCAGGTTCCCCAGTGCAGACAGGGTCCGTGTGTCCACCACGCTCCAGCTGTGCCTGCAGTCTGACAGGATAAAGGACCAGGGTGGACTAGAGCCTGCTGTAATTCAACAGCAGCTTAAAGGGGAGGTGTGTCCCTTTGTCACCAGGGCCAGATGCACAACAATGACCAAAGCCACAGTGTCCTCTGGACATGAAACTAAAATATGAAGGCTGTATTTTTAGAGTTTCCTGTCTGAGGCTGATTTTCTCCCCCATGCCACCAGCTCACAGACAGCACAATAATGCTCCAAAACCCAGGACACCATTTAACCAGGTTTTTAAAGCTTGCATGCCTTAAAATTGCAAAGGATAGAGATATATAATAAATAAACTTTGTGAAATGGATGTAAGTTGGGGGGAAAACAGCCTGATTGCCTGAAAGGTTGAGAGAGCCAGAATATATCAACAATGTGCTTTAGTTATTCTTTTTATTAATGCCTCTGTCACTGCTACAGCTTTCAAAAAACTACCTTTTGTAACTGCCTCTATTTGGAGGTAGAAAAAGCAGTCTCAGATGACTCACAGGTGTCTGGAAAGGCCAGAATACTTTTCTCCTTGCATGTTTCATCACCATATTTTTAAGAAATTGCTGTAGAGTGATGTCACCCAAGGAAAATGTCATCCCACAAGAGCTGCCCACAGGTCTGCCTTTATAAAGAAGGTTGAATAGTTCAGTTGGTTAATGGTTAAGCTGACCAGCCATTTCTCACTGATCACAACATTTTCTTTGATTTCTTTTCAGAGAGGCCATGGGACAGGTTTTGCAGACATACCTGATTCCCAAGTCTGCCTTGTTTACTTATCACATGTGTTTGGAGATACCTGCTTTGGCATATCAATGTTAAAAACAGCTTCAAGTGCTGAGCAGGGAGAAGAATAATCCCATTTGAGAGACTTGAGGGAGTTCTCAGATTCACTCCACGGGCACAGCTTTCAGAGGGATACAATTCATGCCTCTCCTAAGGGCAGGCTGGCTTGACCCACCTACTCCTAGAACAGACTTTAACCAGGAAGCCTCCAGACACAGCTAGCCAGATTTGGTGGCTAATTAAAATAAATATAGAAGAGATAATAGAAAGCAAAAGGTGAACATTGTGCACAATGTTTTATTATTGAGTACTGAGATCACCATATCGAACTTTAACAACTTCTCTCCCCCAGGGCTGGTCATGTGCCACCTGAGAACCAGGGTGGGTGTCTGCATGGAGGAGTCTTTGGTACCTCTGCTTCTGGTCAGTGAATTATGTGCTTGTCCTACAGTCCCTGGGGCCAGACTCTGTTTCCAGGCTCATGAGAAATACAGATAATTGTTCTAAACTGAGGTATGTCAGTACAGCAAAATGATTCCAAGTGTCAGAAGGTGAGAGATAGAAAGAGAGAGGAGAGTAATTCACTAATAGATGATAAACATAATGTACTGCAGGCATCACACAGTTGTTAACCTCCTATTTCTGCATCTGGTCTCCTTGACCCATCACTCCTTCTACCTTTACACTGAGCTGAAGCTAAGGCAGCTGGATTCATCAGCTGGATCCCGTGGATGCTCCCCCTCAACCCAGCATTTCCTACATCCACTCTGCAAGGCTTTTCACATCCCATTTTTGCCTGGCAGGTGCTGTCTGCATCTGCCAAACTCCCGTGGCACCTCACTCCAGTCACTTCCCTGTGCTCCCTCAAAGGCTCTCTGCCCTCAAGGACCTGGCACAACTGTCCTCCCCAAACCCATCAGCCTCACAGCTGGCTCTGCTGCCCCAAAACCCCTTCATGCTGCTGTGGAAACAGTGCTTCCTTCAGAAAAACTGAGCTGCCATCTGAGGAGAGAGAAGCTGTCATCAGGAGCAGAGGAGATCAGAACCTTCTTAGCCATGGGCTTTATCATGCCTGTTGTCAAGGTCTGGAGAAGGGAATTCTTTG
>VXBQ01014622.1:0-41622 GCA_013400175.1 Phainopepla nitens | reverse complement strand
CTTTACCCATTTCTTCCCACTCTTCCTATTTTTTTTTCTCCCTTATAAATACTTTTACTTGTGAAGGTTGAGTTTTCTGTGAGATTATATTTCCCTCCCAGCCAGGATGGATACTGTGTGTGCAGTGGGCTATGGGGTCACAGTGATTTAAAACAACTCTGAAATATGGAAGCACTGCTCCCCTTGGAAGCTCTGTCCCCCTGTGATTTTAGGCACAGTATTTCCCAGGTGGCACTGCAGGTCTCCTTAATGGAAACCTGCAGACAAGTAGTTTGCTGAACTTTTTAAAGTGCCTCTGGCTTTTTCACAATATAGAAATAAACCTGTCCTGACCTCTTTTGAACCCATTTCTTAGAACACGATCTCCACTGATGTTGGAGGTTTCCAGAACCTTTCAGGAAGCATTTTAAGTACAGTGCATTAGACTTGGCCTTCCTTTGGAGCCTGATTCAGCACTTAGGTGTGCACAGCCTGGCCTGTTGGTACAATAGTGTTTGCTCCAAGCTGTGCACATCCTGAACTGCCTCTGCTGGGAAGCAATGGATCAGCTTCTCATCATGCTCTCTGTCTGCCCCCAGACTTACTGCAGGAATTAATGATCCAAGCAAGGGATTAAATCAAGCCAATACCAGCTATATATGCTGGGGAATGCCAGTGTCAGCTGGGGCTGCTGAAGCCAGCTCTGTTTATTGGCCCCTGCACAGTATGCAGTAAAACACCAGCTTGAACTCAAATGCCAGACCCTAGCATCCCCAAATGACAGGGGAAAGTGGATCCAAGCATGCCTTTAGTGCAGCCAGCTTTCCCTCAGCTTTGGCTGAACCCCTTCACGGCTCTGCTGGAGGGGCAGAGTGAGTGTTATAGAAACACAGGTGGTTTCTGCCCCTCAAAGGCAGCTGCTGTGTTCCTGTCACCACTGGCCCAAGGCTGGTGGCCATTGCTATAATCTAGCATTTCTGTACCTGAACTGGGCACTGGGCAAGCCTGAATTTAACTGTCAAGTGCTCTCTAGATTCCCAAGTGACATGTTGCTGCACACAGTAAGGGTTCTTCTTGTCAAGTGTCACACACAATTATTCCTGGATCTGATCCATAAAGCAAAGGCAAGTCAGGGTTGATAATTGAAGTAGTGCATGCAGTAAGGCTTTAACTCCTAAGTGTGTTTTCCAGCTTTACCCCTAAATGTGCAAACCCAGTCCTGTATCTTGTGCATATAAATATGTGCACAGCCAGCCCACACACATACAGTGTTTGCCTCTGAACACAAACTTGCAGCTGCATTTCACATTTTCGTTTTCTTCTATGTGTGACTGAAAGATAAACTGTAAAAAGAAACCCAAGGAAATTCTAATGATTAGGGATCATCTTCCTGTCCTACCCCTTGTGTTCCACCCATTATGAGAAATTTCTCCAGGTTGTGCTGCAAAGTGAGGGCCACTAATGACTGAGGCTTCAGTTTGTCAGTGCATCTCCCTCCCACCACAGTCTCCCGCTTTTCTTAGGTCCTCTTCTCCTTGTGTGTTTCCCCCTTCCCACTCATCTTCTCACAGGATATGAGTAACCAGCACTGAAGTCAAAGTGAGTTACTCACTTCCTGCAGCAGGGAACTCAGATCCCTGCAGTGCACACTCTGCAGGATCACACCAACAGTGAGTGCCTGCTCTGCAGTGGGAACAAGCCCTGAGAGAACCACCTTGCAAGATTTCTAGCACTTGATGGCTTGAATCTGCTGGGAAAAAAAACCTCTGAAATGCTGTTTCATGTAGCCATACAGAATGAACAGTTATAATTTAAAAACTGTTGTTATATAGACGTGATAAATGTTGTTATATAAATGATGCTTCTTGGAAAAAGGACCATAATCTTGTATTTACTTTGAGGTTTTTTTATCACTTCTTGGTTTTGTCAAGTGCTTGTTTTAATTTTTTTTCAGTTCTATATCGCTTTGTCCAGGAAATTGTTCAGCCACTTTCTAAAATGAAGCTGGAGCTCAATAGAAACAAATACATTTACAAAAAATGTATTATCAGAGCTAGGAATACAATCAAACTGAATTGTTAGATCTGAATAGTTCCAGTCATCCATGGCTGGAGCTTGTTAGAAACCTTCTCAAGTGCTCGAATCTCTCCATTCTGCACTAGGAGCCCATCTGGAGTGAACTCTGCCCTTCAGGCAGACTGTCTGCACCTTTAGATATTTACTCACACTTCCTCCTGAGGGACAGACCTCTCAGAACCACGACCTCACAAGCCCTTCTGAAATATGCTGTGGAGCTGATCCCAAACAACAGCAAGGGCTTCCTGATGGTCCTGCTGCATCCCCAGGGAGCAGCCTGGAAATCTGGCTGAGGATAATCAAGAAAGGAGTTGTTTGGAGAAAAAGTTGCCTTGTGCTTACATGTGCTTGTGGTGGGACTTCAAAAAACTCTTTTAACTCTAGGACTTGGATGACAAAATAGAGTTGGGAAGGACAATCTCTCAAGAGGGTTTCCTTACATGGAAAACTCCCGTTTGGCTGACCCTGCAGGTGATAAAACTCTGAAATCTGTAGTAGTGCCTGTGGTTGTGGTTTCAAAATTAATCTAGGCAGCACCATGAAGAAATGGTGGCACAACAATTCTGAAAGATATCCACTCTTAGTATCACTGGGGGAAGAAGCAGCACTACAAAAGCTATTTCACAGAAGTGCATGTGATTAACCATGCACAGAAGACCTGTACCCATAATAATTGAAGCCAGAGGTAAGCACCAATACCTGCAATTTTCAGAATAAGAGCGTACAAAATAAACTGAAATTTCCAGTCTCAGTGGTTTAAAAGTGCAGTGTAGGGAAGTAATACATACAGCACAAAAGATTTCTCTTTTATTCCTGGCTTCACAAAGAAGGTGAGATAATGATACAGCTGTCAGAAGCTCCAGGTGTTTGTCAGAGCTTTTGTGCTCCAAGAGGTTGTGCTCCTAGAGAAAATCCTCAGGATTCCTGCAGATCCAGCAGGAGTTAATTAAACCTTCTGGAAAGAAAGTGCAGAAAGGCTGTGCCCACAGGTCACCTCCGAGTTCCAGCTGAGAAGCCAAGGAGCTGTCTGGGGGCTCGCTGACACCTCAGAGCAATCCTGAAGACGCTGCTCTCATCAGGAGTGGTTTCTGTCGAAGGAGCAGGCTCCTTATGGAGCCTCCTATGCCAGTGCTCCTTTTTCTGCCATCTCTTCACTTGCTCAATGGTGCAGTTCAGAGTTCTTCACCTCCAGGACAGCATCTGCTTTTTGGGAGCACTGTCAGACTCCCAAAATCTCTGCCAGAGCTGGCTCCAACCTTTGGCTGCTCCTGCCTAAAGGAAGAGCTGAGAAGCACTTGCAGTGCAGTACAGGAGAAGGTTTCCACATCTTTTCCCTTCCCTTTGGGGTTAAATCCCAGCCTCAAGGAAGTCAAAGGCTAAATTGCCCTCCCCAAGAACATCTTGCCAGGGACTTACCATGGTGACCACTGTGTGCCTTGAAGGCTCCTTAACCAATCCCTATATCTTCCTTTTCTTAGAAATTAATCATACTAGTTCTTTTCCTGGTATAAAATCACAATTCAAACCAAAAATCTTGGAAAAGCCATTGCAGGGTTTTGTTTTTTGAGGGAATTTTTGGGGGTTTTTTGTTGGTTTGGGTTTTTTTCCTGTGAGAGGAAGGAGAACCACCCCACTGGCAAACTCTGATTGTTTTTTCCTGCCTAAAAACCTTTTTTCCTTTGCCTTAGCTTTTCCTATGTTTCAAACCTTTAAAACAAAAACCTCTTCAATAATATTCATAGCCAAATCACTAAAGAATTTTTTTCCCTCTGTAACACACACGTGGATTTGTATCCTGAAATCATTTCAAGATACCAGAGGAGAATGGAAAGAACAAAGAGAGAGATGGGGCACTTTGAGAATAAAAAAACTCCTGAATTCTATTAATTCTGTCTCTGCCACAGGTTCATGAGGAAAACAATAGGAATAAAGAAAAGACAGGCAAACTCAGGCTGTATACTGTGGTTTACGTTGGGAAAAAAGGCAATAACTGAGAATAAACAATGTAACAACTTGGGGAAACATTTAGGATTAAACATGTGTATGCTAAAGATGTGATTCCCTAACTCCTTCAGGGTGAAGCTAGGAAAACAGTATTTATAACAATTCCCATAAATGTCTCAGGAATGACAAAACATTTTATAGTTTATTCTTATTATTTCTGAGCAAGAAAGCCTATGGAGAAAATGGATTTTTACCTCTGCTGTCAGAAAGCAGAGTGCCTTTTTGTGTGTGTGTGCGTGTTTATATAGCCACAAAGCCAATTTGTTTTTAAGCTTCAAGGTCACCATTAAGCAAAGATCATGGCCACAATATTGAGTTATATTTAGGGACAAAAACACAACAAAGGAACAGGATAGTCTGTATTTTGTCAATGTCTGTGACATTTTTATTACCTCTTTGTTATTGCAGTGTTATGGGAAAGTCACTGAAGCATACAATATTATTCACTTCTCTGTCTTCATTCCATATGCTCCAAACCAGTTAAATGTAAAGTTTCAGACTAGCTTTGGAAAAGTCTGCACATGTCACAGGCAATTTTCCATCCAGCCCTCCATTTGTCACTGTCCTGGAGATAAAGTGGGGTTGAGCCACCACTTGACCTCGTGCTTTTCCTCCTAGGAATCCTTGAGGAAGAGCAGCCATGTGGGTAAAACCCAGCCAGGTTTTTAAACCCTTTCTCTGCTTATAAATTCATTTTCATTCTTTGTTTTTTTAGGTCAGTATCAAGCTGTCACAAGAGTTACTGATATTCCCTGAACAAGCAGCCATTAGCAAATCATTTCCAGCCAGCCCTGAGTCTCCCCAGGCTGGTTCACTTGGTGCTCTGCATATTCTGGCCTTGGAAATACTTATTTAACAATACTGCTGTTATTGAGGCAGCTCTATTAAAGTCAGGAGAGCATCATCAGAAAGGTGAATGTAACTTTGTGCAGGTTTTATAGGACTGTGGGAGAGTGCTCAGCAGATGGAATTTCCCTGTGTAGCCATGCTTGCCCCCTTTGCCAGTTACTTCCTGATGAAGCTGCCTGGATCTTGTCATTAAACAGCTTCTTTCTTCAAATGAGAAGGAAGATAGTGCATAGGAATAAGTTAAACAGCAGAAGTTACCTCAGCCAAATGTTGCCACAACAAATTCTGGCTTGCTGCAGTTCAGGTTGTTTCTCTTTTAACTTACTCTCTGTTTGCTAAATTTGTTTATTCAAAGTTGGAGCCAAGAAACCTGGAGCATCTCTTCCCATTGCAGCAGTGCCACAAGAGATCCTTCTGAGTTTCACATGGAAACTTGTGAGAATGAATGCTTTGATATCAAGGGGCACATTCAGCTTGACTTGAAGGTTTTTCCTTCTGTTTGAAGCTATGAAACTGACATTTCAGATTTACTGGGCAAAAGAACCCCTGTGCACCCTCCCCTATGGAGAGAGCACCTGACAATTCCTCTGGCAGTGGCAGCTCCATGAGGGCCAGGTAAGAATACTGAAGCTGACATTCCCTCACACAGACCTGGAAATGTTAGTAACTGGAACAGTTTGCTGCTGCAACAGATCCTTAAGCAACTGCTATCTGTACTTTCAATTTATGTTTTTGCATCATTTCCCCACCTGATCAGTTGCCCTCAAAATTTGCCTGTCCAGGTTAACACTACACTGGGCTTCACTGTTAAGGTTTGCTCCCTTTCCTGGATATATGCAAATACACCCAAAGCCATCCCTACACAAAAGCTCTTCTGGATTAGACAGGAATTTTATGTAAAGAAGGTCCAGACTTGTTGCATACAAGGTCTCCTGGCATGTTTCCAGACAAACTTGGCACATTTGTGACAGGCACTCTGAGAGCTTGGGTTTGGGTTTTTGATATTGATCCTTCAGGATCTGAATTTTTAGAAAGAATACTGAAATTGGATGTGACAGTTTCCTGTGATCTCAGTGTGGGTATGTAGGTAAGACTGCACCCTCAGCCTTCCTTCTATCCTTAGGTAAAGGAGGCAGGAACAGAAGTGGGTTGGGCATGGCCACATGTTTATCATACTGATAAATGCACAGTCACTCTTTCTGATAAGAGCTGCCCTTTCCCATCACTCCAGAATTTGCTCCCATGTTTCAGGGAAATTATGAGGATACGACAAGAGTCATTTATTTCCTTTTGCTTTCTCTGGCTGATAACACTGAACTGACTTCCTTTCATGTGCATTACTCCTGCCAGCCCGTGAATTGCAGCTTGAGAGAAGAGTTTGTGCCTGATCTGCTGGAAAATATCAGCCACTTAACCAACCTGTCCCCTCAAGGAGGCTTTTCCAGGCCAGAACATCTCGGTATGATTACAAGACAAGCCGCCGTGCGCAAACGGTGACCTCACACGTGCCAGGACAAACAGACTGGCTTGTCATCTGCAATTTCAGAGGCAATGGCTCAATACCTTGCACTCAATGCACACTGGTTGCCTTCCTCTCTGGGACTGAATTTTTAAATGCTTGTTTCACAGAGTTCATAAGAGAAGACCCAGCCCTTGGCTCGGACCTGAGCAGTGCATAGTATTTATAGAGGCCAAATATCCATTACAGATGTGCTCAGCTCCACAAGGAGGAACCATATAAAAATGAAAAACCATTTTAAAAGGATTTATAAGGGGCAACTCTGAGGATTAAGTTCCTGCAAGCTGGATGGAGGTGCTGAGGGGTGCCAGGCCAATAGTTCTGTGCCTTTGCAGAAAGGCTTGAGGAAAGGGCAGAAGGCAGCCAGCTTTGTTCAGCAGCAGAGCAAGGAAGGGCAGGAGGAAGAAGTTCAAAAGCTGAAGGCATGTGCAAAGGGAGAAAATAGAAATGATTATAACCTCTGGCAGATTAAATGTAAAAATTTAATAAAGGTGACCAAAAAGAAGCACGTTGAAGAACAAAACTCAGAAATTATCCAAACTAATGATAGGGTTTTTTTAATAGAATCACAGAATCATTCAGGTTGGAAAAGACCTCCAAGACCACCAAGTCCAACCTCTGATCCACCCCCACATTGCCAACTAAACCAGAGCACTGAGTGCCACACCCAGTCATTTCTTGAACACCTCCAGGGATGGAGACTCCACCACCTCCCTGGACAGCTCCTTCCAATGCCTGACCACCTTTCCAATGAAAAAATTCTTCCTGCTGTCCAATCTGAACCTGTTATAGTCCTGGTCAGAGCACAGCCGCAGGGACAGTGAGGAGTGTGAAGATGTGTTGTGTTCATCCCCTCCTCAAGCAGTCAGGGCCCTGCAGCACTTTTCATGTTGGCTGCTGTAGCATTTCAATGCCCCTCGGGGAGTCTGCCCACCCCCAAACCGGCAGGTCTAATATTAAATACCTTCTCAGGTTGCTTCACAGGTGTAGGTGGAAATATCAAGTGACCCTCTGAGTTGTGTTACAGCTCTGTGACGGTGTCATCCATCCTTCACTGGCTTTTAAATGTTTACTTCTTCACTGAAATATGAGATTAATATTATGCTCCTTATCTCATCTCCCTAGCAAGGGGCAAACATTCAAAATGTCAGTGACACACATCCAGAGAAATTACTGTCTGCCCTCAAATTCTGTTGTCAGAAAATAATGCCTACTTTGCAAAAATGGGGTATTTCTAAAAATTCCTTAAGAGGTCCTATCATTTTTGGGCCAGAAATAAACAGAAAAAAAGATCCCTTTGAGTGGTGCATTATTCATTTTAGAGAGACTGTGGAAAGATGACATGCTTCCTTATTTATTTTTGGGAAGGAAAAATTTCATCAAGTAATGTAGGAGAAAATATAGTGCCACATTATGCAAGGGAGGTTTAATTTAAAATAATAAAGTACTTAAAATTCACTCTCTTGCTCATTCAATTAAGTACTTAGCAATTCTAAAGCTGGAAAAGGCCATTAGTATCATCTTACCTGACCCTCTCCATAAAAAAAGCAACTCAACTTCATCCAATTTCCTTCAGTAATGCATTTTTTGGTTAAAGCCTTGTTTGAGAAAAGGATCTAGTCTTGATTTAAAAATTTCTGGAAGAGAATTTGTTGTGTTCCGTGTTAGTCTGCCCTAATGCCTAGTGGTACTCAAAAGACATGGATTTTATTTTTCCTGACCTTATGTAGGAGCCTGGTCTGGTTTTTGCCTCCCTCTGTCAAAGGGAAGGATGAGCTCATCCCTCAGTTATATATAGTCATGTCTAATGAAATTTGAGTATAAAAGTGGGAAGAATCAAAGTTTCAAAACTACAGAATAAGATTCAGAAAAAAGTGAAGAGGGAGAAAAACAACCTCTGGTAAAGCTGTTCTAGAAGTGTCTGGAGTAAAGGCACTGTGACTGTAGATCACACCATGCCATCAGGAGGGAAGAGTCCTGCAGTCTTCTCTAAGGCAAAATGTTCATCAGCATTTAATGGGAATTTCAGATTTGTAGTGACTAATTCAAGTTTATGCCATTGCTTTCCATATTTAAATGTATTTAAAAGGTTTCTGATAAGTGCCAAATACTTTTAATTTCACTTCTAAGTGCATTATTTCTTTATTCCATTGTTCTAACTGTACAAGTTATCTAGTGCAGTTAAAGACATTGAGAAATCTGCCTTTCTTGACAGAGATTTTACAGTATCAAAGAAAAGGGGTTATTACAGATTCAACACAGCCCTTGAAATGTTCTTCTGCTAAAGACATGACTTCTTGTTGAAATGTTTTCCTGAATCAAAGCCTTAATCCCCTATACATTTAAATCTGAGTGATGGGCAAATCTAGGGCTGTGATCCGAGCTCTCAGATAAAACCATGCACCAACTAACACTGCAAATCCTTCCATGGCTCTTCTTGCAGGGCAAGCCCACAGTGGGGCTGGCAGCACACAGTTTTGTTCCCAAAGAATGGAAGCTCCCTGATATTTCTGTCCCCTCCAACCATCGTGCAGCTTCAGCTCCTCTGCCTGGATGGGAAACTCAGTGTGTGAGGCCAAAGTGGGCAGGAGGCAGCAGGACATGGCTCGGGGGGAGCTGCCTGTGTGGCTGAGGCAGCTGTTCCACCTTGCTGGATCAGGAGAGCTCAGGACAGCCTTGCCCAGGGACATGGAGGGGCGTGCCAGGGGTAAATGTGTGGCACAGGAACCATGCAGTGTCTTCAGGGGGGCAGACTGATCTAGCAGCTGCTGGATACCCACTTTGAGATGTACAGTTGTAATGCCAGTTAACGGGAGAATTCCTGCCTCTAAGCTCTCTTCTTTACCTTACAAAAAGCAGATATTCTGGCTAAAGTGTTTGCTACTATGTTTTTCATCTTTTTGCTGCTTAAGTCCCCAGGTAACAGCACCAATAATCCACATCCCAGAGTTCTTATGGCTGTTTTCTCATCAACGCAACTGCAGAGTGGTGAGGGCTGTTTTCTCAACAAATTCTCTGCTAAAGAATAGCAACATGAGGCTCATTATTTCTTCCTGCTGACAGGCCCAGTAATACACCATGAAATCGTTTTTCCTCCAGAAAAATTATTATGGTAAAAGGAAAAGTCACAGAAAGGTTTCCCTCTCAAAAATGAACAGTAATCCAGCTAACTGGAAAAGCAGAGAATTTCTTTGGCTTTTGAAAGAGCACAGCGTGTATCGCCTGCTCTTGGATTTCTGTGTAGAAACACATGAAACAGTGTCATTTTTTTGGGTTCACATTCACTGGATGATTTTCCATCTAATAGTCAAATATTTCAACTTTTTCCAGCTTGTCAAATGCAAAGGCAGTTTCTTTTCACCACTGAACAGAGGGAAAGCAGCAGATGCTTTTTTCTACAGCCCCAATTAAGCAGATGCTGATGGAGGATGAGAAGACTTTTGATGTTCAGGCATATTCTGGCAGCAGTCCTAGTCCTCACCAGTTGATTTTAGCAAATTGGAAATAAATGTGCAGGGTGAGAATTTCCAGAAATGTATTTAACTGTCAATGGACTTTTTATCATATTGGCGGACCAAAAGCAACTCTTCTGTGCATCATGTTCTGTTTCTGAAAGTACAATTTGACCCATGGAGAGCTTCACAAGAGATGTCCTCCAAAATTCAGGAGATTTATCAGAACATAAATGAGAGCAGGACATAAACACTACAAGTTACAGCACAGCCTGACCCCTGTAAGAAATTTTGGGCCTTGATGGGAGTCTGGAAGGGTCTGAGTTGCAAAAACAACATAAAATAATGATGTTTATAAAGCACCCTGGCAGTGGCATGTTGCAATAGAGTTGTTTTCCTTCCTTCAGAAAAGGTTCACACTCGTTACCAGAGTCAGTGATTTTCCCGGACACATCCATTTGGCTCCACTTCCCTGTGCTTTCCCACCATGCCAAAAGAAATGCTTGCCAGAGATAAATTCACAGATCTGGCAGGCTGGGAGGAGTCTCAGGAGATCACCTTGCCCAACATCCTGCACTGAAGCAGGCTAAAAAGCATCTGGACACCACCCTGACGTTTTTTTCTTCACCTTAAGAAATCGATATCCCTGGGTAGGAATGCTTTGCCACACTTTCAGATGGATATCCTGATTTCCCACTGAAATCCTGGTTCTTTTTTGCTCATCCCTAAACGGACATGCCAAGTTGTTGCCCCATCTGCATCAATCCCTTCCAAGCTGCCGCAGCATTTCTCAACCTTTTCTTTTCTACCCCTCTCATGCTGGTTACTTTCCTGTGCTTTTCCCTTGCCTGTTTCTAGTCACTGCTTCCAGCCGAGACAAAGGACTCCAGCTGGCAGTTCACTGCTACTTCAGAAAGTGGAACAATTGCTACTGCTGTCTATGGAAAGAGAGTTTCATTGTCAGAACAAAGCTCTTCGAGTTTCATTGTCAGAACAAAGCTCTTCTCTTCCTCAGCAGTATCTGATTATTGACATGTACCTGACTGGAGCTCTGTAGTGTGGATCACAGAACACCAGGAATGTGAGGGGATAAAAGAGACTCTCTAGTGAATGATACCTAGAAATCTTCAAAAAATGTTTGTCTCCCTTGTTCTTAAAAAATGTCCAACAGGAGATTTCATTGTCATCATAAGCAATCATTTCAGTGCTTCGCTGTCCTCACATTTAGGTGTTAAGAGACAAAATGCTACCTTAAATCAGGAGGGTGCAGTCAGAAAAATCTGCTGTGATGTTTCCTAGCCAGTAACTTCCATTTTTGGGCTTGTTTACTGAATTTCTCCTCTGAAAGGAGAAAGACTTTGTCTTTGCTGAATTTTAGCTGCTTTCATTTCAGATTCTCTCTAGATTTTCATGCATGTGTTGAATTCTGATGCTCGTGTCCAAAGTACCTTTATTTATTTTTCCAGTCCCTAACACTATGACCATGTTCTCTCACTGTCCTCCAAACTGAGCAGTGCTGAACAGAGCCAGGGCCAGAACACAGCATCATAAAAGAGCTGTGAGCACTCTTGGGGAGCAAATTTCCAACCACTGCACACCTTTCTTCTCACAACCACATTGACACTGTATTTCCCTAGCTTGCTCTTGGGAACGTCATGAAGAAGTGGCAGAAATGTCACTGGGATTGGATTATACCAGATGAATTGTATCCTCCTTTTTTTCTCCTGCTAGGCCACTTCAGCAGCCAAAGGCAGAAACTCCACAGGCTTGACGAGATCCATTCTCAACAATACTTGTTAGCTATTTCCTTTATCAGTTTTTATGTCATTGAGGTACTCATACAGTTATTTTTTAACAGCTGTTTCAGAACCTTCTCAGGAATCAAAGTCACACTGACACGTTCAAAGAAATAATACCTTCTCTTGTATAAAAATACAGACAGTGCACACGTCCACAGTTTCCAAAACCCTCATTTCAGAATACAGGTCTCCTTTCCTACCTGAAATACTGCTACTGTTTGCTCAGAACTTTTTCCACCATCAAATTATAACCTCATCCGAGGCTCAAGCATGGAAGGAGTGACATTTCCAGGGTTTTCCTTTGCTGAGCACTTCCTTGCCAGATGTTTTGTGACAGAAGGTCTAAAAGGGATTTTACCCCAAATCAGTAGACACTGCCCCTAATAAGACAGTGATGCCAGAATCTCTCTGAGCAAAATTATCAAACTATTTGTAAGGGGACAAAAATTTATGTTTTTTCTTTCCAAGCTCAAATCTTGGAATTGAAGAGTTGTTTTGATTGACTCTTTCAGGAAAAAAAAAAAAAAAGGCAATTATAGAGGGGTAAAAAAGGTAGTGTCCTGTGTGGGACAACACAACCTGAATGGAAGTTTGCAATGCTATTGTATATATGTCAATGTATATATTATTCTTATATTGTTATTGTATTATATTATATTGTAATATATATTGTAATACATTGTAATATATTGTAATATATTATATTGTTATTGTATATAAGTCACTATTGTACATGAGTCAATGCTATTGATTTATAACCACAATGGATATTGTGGTTATAAGTCTTCCTGCCTGTGCCACATAGAAAAAGAACTTTGTGTCCCCTCGCTGTGCCTTCCATATGAGCACATTAGAAATGTTGAGCTATATTCACATTCTTTTCCAGGAAGCAGAAAATATTATTACTCCTTTCTTACAGTCAGGAAAACATAAAGAGGCCTTGTTCAAGGTCAAAGTGAGTCAGCAGAGAGCACAGGATGAAATTAAGCTACTCACATATTTTAATAACTCAGACTAGTTGCTCTCCTTCTTTTTCCCTTTCAGATAGTGTTCACATGGGTAATCTTATCTCCAAACCAGAAATGCTCCTCACAGGTCTGTAGTTGAAGCACTGGTGAAGGGGCAAAGGGAAATCAACCTTCCAACTGGACAACCACCTTGGTTTATGCTCCATCGATTTACCATGCCCTACATAATGTTCAGGGATAGTTACTGAAGTTTGATCTCATGCTGCAGGTACTTTCTCCAAAAAATAGCCTTTTAAAACAGATGTGTCCCTTACAGATGCATTTATGAGGTGAAGAGTCCCCTACATCCCCTGCTTTAGTTTTTAAATTTGAACTAAAATTGAAGGGATAAAAATCAGAACTGTTGATGGTGACACTGCTTTATAAAACTCCCAGATTCCACTCTGGAATCTGAGCAGGGATTCAGGTCTCTCTCAGCCAAGTACCCTTGGCTCCAAACAGACATTAGGCCCTTGAACTAAGTGGTGTCCTCACCTCAAAGCACTGGATGCTCCAGAAGAAAATAAGCAAAAAGCTTGTGATGCACTGGACTGTGAGAACTGAAAGAGAATTTCTAGACATGCTCTGAAATGTGCCTGAAGAGTTAACAAGTAACTGCATTTCTCTGCCTACAAACCAGTCATGGTCTGATCAGCCAAAGCATATGTTTGGCAGATATTAAATGCATATATTCAATGGTCTTAAGCTGAAGGAGGATAGTTTTAATTGGATATTAGGAAGAAATTCTGCCCTGTGAGGGTGCTGAGGCTGTGGCACAGGCTGCCCAGAGAAGCTGTGGCTGTCCCTGGATCCCTGGCAGTGTCCAAGGCCAGGCTGGATGGGGCTCTGAGCAACCTGGGATAGTGGAAGGTGTCCCTGCCCATGGCAGGAGATGGGAACTGGTGGACCTTCAAGGTCCCTTCCAACCCAAACCCCTCTGTGATTCTATGATTTTCTTGCCCCATTCAAAAGAGAGAGGGTTCTTTTTTATCACAGGGATCTGTGTAGGTGCATTCTAGGTGTTGGAGTCTCTAATCCTGCCAAAGAGCTGTTGTGTAGATCAATATTTGTCCCCAAACCCCTAGTCTGTAGCTGAGCAAATAATTTGGCCATAAATAAGAAACCCAGTTCAGGTAGCCTGGTTCAATAAACAGGTCCCTGGGTGAACAAGGATAGGTTGGATTCAAACCCACATAGAGACCCTCAGCCAGCCTAGTTCAGCCCTAAATGCAGATTATCACTGGCCAGGGAGCTGGGCAGTGTGAAGACCTCAACCAATCGCATGTGTATGCCCAGGAAACTCAAACTCCCTATAAAAAGGGCTGCCATAATAAACTCTTGGCTCTTTTGTCACAAGGATCTCTGAGAGTCATGTCATCTCTGTCTCTGACCAACAACCCAATGTAATAAATATTCATTGGCAAAAATACACTGGAAGTACCATTCTACCTACCCCCAAGCTTCTGAGGGTGCACAAGGTAAAAATGATCCTGTATTCATACAGAAAACAGAATGAAAGAAGGTGCTTAGGTGGCTGCATGTGAGACACATTGTAGTTGCCACCTTCTTTCACAGGTTTGCATTCATAAGGTGCTTGAAAAGTCGGGTGTATGGAAAAACTGTTATCTAAAATGCTTTAGCTGACAGATAAGAAGCTCAAAGGAGAGCTACTGCTGGAGCATTAGGCAAGAAAATTCACAAAGGCTCTGTACAAGGCTGGGGAATATAAAAGCAACAGCAAATTATCTGTGAAGCAGCAAAGCCTTCCCTTTTTTTTAGTTCCATATATGTTGTAATAGTCTTTCTGTGTAAAGGTCATGCTATGTTTATAATCATAAAACCAGGGAAAACCCTGCTCTTTGAACCTGCATGGGCAGGGACATCTTCAATCAGATCATGTTACTCAGACCCCCTGTCAGCCTGGCCTTGAATGCTTCCAGGAACAGGGCATCCACCACATCTCTGGGCAACCCCTGCCAGTTGCAGATGTTGCTCATGATGTTGCTCATCATTGTAGAGCCATTTCTTCCTTATATGTAGTCTGAATCAACCCTCTTACAATTTAAAACCAATTACTGCTTGTCCTATCACATCAGGCCCTGACAAAATGTTTGTCTCCATCTTTCTTATAAACCCCTTTTAGGTGCTGGAGGGCTACAACAGTGTCTGCCAGGAGCCTTCTCTTCTCCAGGCTGGAAAAGCCTAAGTGTCTCAGCCTTTCCTCCCAGGAGAGCTGCTCCATCCCTCTGGACTCACTCCAACAGCTCCAAGCCTCTCCTGTGCTGAGGACCCAGAGCTGGATGCAGCACATCAGGTGTAGAGGGGCAGAATCTCTTCCCTGTGCCAGCCACGCTGCTTTTGATGCATCCCAGAATCTAAGAATTAAGGCTCCTATGTCTTAGTTACTTATCTGCAAATTCTGGATAATGGTCCTTCCCTATTTTAGTGTGCTACTGGGAAGATAAATACATTAAAAGTATTTAAATACTGCAGTGCAAAGAGCCGTGCAAGTAGCAAAGATAGAAAGAAATGAGCCAGAGTTTTTAATGCCTTCCTAGAGCCGTGAGTGTGGAGAGACTGCAGGGGCTGGAATCAAGGAAGAAGGAAATGGGATGCCAGAGAGCTGCCCATCCCCATGGCACACTTTCCTGTAGGGCAGTAAGGGGTTCTCAGTTTGAAAGATGACAGCAAAGCCAGGGCCTTTCACAAAGGAGAAGGCCAGGTCTGTTCTGGGAGCAAGACAAAATCCTCCCAAAAGCCTCAGCAGAAGCCAAACACTCTTCCCTGTGGAAGAGGAAGGTTTGTGGGTTTATCCAACACCTCTGGCTGGAGCTGAGCACCTTGGGGCCACAGGCTGGACATGCCAGTAATGCCTCTGGTGTTAGACCCCAGGAGCAGAGGTTAGAAAAAGGCAGTTTGGTTTCCACTGCACAAAGTACTTTACTTTTCTCTGCCTTTCCTTCCCTATTCCCAGCAGTGTTCTGGAAGGCTGCAGTCCCCAGAGAGGAAAGATGTCATAGTTTGACATCATTGGGTGGTTTGGTTTTAATTCCCTGAAGAACTGAAAGTGGCTGTTGCTGTCTGATGACTGAAAAAGGACCTTCCTAAAATACTAAGGCTCTTAGGTCTCCAGAACCATGCAACAACTCTGACAGAATTTTATATGGTCTAAAATGAAATATTTTTGATGGAGGATTGGCACTGGTCCTACAATCAATGTGGTTCGCACTCATAATTTCCATAATTTTCCTCCTGAGAAGAGCTGGTAGGACAACAGGCACAATGTCCTCGTGGTCAACAGCCTCATGCCTATGAAAATCTGGGAAACCATGGAGTATTCCAGCACACCAACAGCCCCTGGCACTGCATAAAGGAGGATGCAGAGATCCAGCCCACAAAGGGTTACTCTGACATAGCACCACCTGCTTCCCTCCTGACTGGAACTTTGTACATCCTTTTATTTGATATTCGAATTACTGTACAAATATTTATTATTTTTTAACCTGTGCAGCTGAGATGATTGTTTCTGAATTGCTGGTCTTGTAGTCACTGGAAGAAGTCCCACTTCCTCGTGAGATGCAGTGGGAACCATGGACAAGTACCTCCTTTTGGAAGGATCCTACAGCATCCACTGGACAGAGGTTGAGTTTGTACCTTATGCCCCTTAGAAGAAAAGAATCCTCTTCTCCTCCTACACAGCCCATCTCCTAAAACAGAGAGGACAGAAATAAATGTTTAAACACACCGGCTGGTATCACCATTAGAAAAAACAAACAGAAGAAAATGGGCATATTCAGCTGGCTTAAATGCCACCAAGTGTCATCTTTGTCTCCTGTTTCCTGCTGTCTGACTCAAAACACTCACTCTGCACTTCCCTCAGGCTTTCTGAATTGTTCTCCAGAGGCACTAAACCCACTACAGGCACAGACATTTAGCTGGAATTTAGGCTGGCTGGAAATGGCTCAAAGCAATTTGAAAACAAGTTAGAGCCACAGAGAAAGAAATGTTCTCCTTGTTCGTTGAAGATTTGCCCCTTGAAGATCTGAGGTGGACTAATCGAAGGTCTCAAATTTCATGGGACAGTTTTCCTGTAATTTTCATAAACAGTTCTTTGGCTCTGGTATTTTTCTTTTTGGAATGAGATCTTGGCAAAAGGAGAAATAACTGAAAAACATGGTATATTTTCACTTTAGTGATAACTGAAACTTGTCAGCAAGATTTTCATCTGTGGAGCTCTCAACAGCTCCCCAAGAAAGGATCCTCACTGTCTTTCTATGCAATGAAGCAGGCTTTATAAATCCACTAGTATTTCAAATATGTCTTCTGGTGGAAGAGGAAATATTTCTGCCAGTCCTTCCAGTGAAACTCACCCAGGCAGCTGCTGTCAACTGCTTGATTATGCCAAACTAATAATGCCATGGGACAGGTGAGGAAGTGGAGCTGTGGGCATGTGCTGCTTCTGAGTGACATTAAAAACTGGCAGGAAAGAGCATCCTGGCACAATGCGTGGCTGGAGTACAAATAACCAGCCTCAATATCAAACCATACCAAAACTATTCCAGCTCTACAGCCACATGAGGACACTGAAAAGAAGAATAATGCTTTAGAAAATGGCTTTGTTTGGAAAATGGTCTGGCTGCAGATCCTGCTATGCTGCTCTGCTCCGAGGTGGGAACTGTGGTCTTCTATCCAATAGTGGACGCACACAAAAGACACAACAAAATGAGCAGCGTCTTGCTCCACAGTGCTGTATCAGGAGGGAAGAAATCCATCCTAAAAAAACCCTGAGGCAGGAGAAAGGCCAGAGTCTCAGTGGTTTACCAGAGGAAAACATGGTGCAGGAGTGAATCAGCTGTGTTTGGGAGACACTTGCAAGACAAAAACACTCTGTTCTCTGCAAAGCAGCTGGTTGAGGCAGCAGCCAGCTCCAGTCCCTTCCAAGTGTCCATCTGCTGGAGCAAATATCCAAGAAAGGTGTCCAGAAGCTCTGTGCCCCTGCAAGACTCCTTCCTTGGATGAAGTTAGAAGCTGAAATGTTCTCACTCACTCCAGTAACACTACAAGTGATGGGAATGGTCATGAAAGATCCTAAAGTAGCTTCATCTGGAAGAGGATCAGCAAATCACAGCTAGTGATGGCATTACCCAAACAGGTTCTCTTCTTACCATGGTCCAGCTTAAAAAGCACTCAGCAGTCTTCATTTTCTGCATTTATACTCTCCAGTCTACTCATTTTCAGCTATTTCCCACACCAAAGAGAAGGGCTTTTCAGCAACTGCCAATTTTTACTGTGGAGAAGTGCCACGCAGATACATTAATTGACTGGAGAGAGCTTTGAGACTGGTGAGCAAAATATCTCACCAAAGTTTAGAAAACTCCTCCAATTGCTATTCCCAAAGTTTTAGCTCCAGGAAGTTTACTGCCAGATGTGTTTCCTTAGTTTCTCTGTGGTTATAGTGAGGACCAATGCTAAGCAGTGTTCACATACAGAAACCCTACATGAGTTAGGCCAGGGTGATGCAGCACACGAGGGCATTCTGGCACACTTCACTGGTGTGTTTTCTGCCCCTTCTCCCCCAGTCCCCACACCTGAGCCTGTTAGTAAAAGTGTTTGGACTGACAGAGCTCCAGACTCCCCAGCTTTCCCCTGCTGGCTCTGAAGTCCTTGACCTGCAGAGTGAAACGTGGCCTTGGTAGACTACAGCTTTAACTGGTAAGTCTAGGATTTTTAACCCCAGCTGCTGTAATTCACCATACATTTTTATTTGATCTATAATCCTAAGAAAAGCCACTTCCTATGAAGCCCAGTTGAGCAGGAGTGGCTGCTCTTTTACTGGGAAGCAAAATAACAACAACCCTCACAAATTACAAGAGGCTCTGAGCCATCAGATGTGCTCTCCAGCATTTATTATCTGATTTGATGTGTTAATGGCTGGTTATTCTCATTAGCTGTTCTCTGGATTGACACAAGCTGTTTTCCTGCACTTAGGCTGTGCAGCCTAGTGTGTAAAGGCAATTAGCATGGGGCCTATGGATTAGCTGAGGAATCAGATGTCAGCTGTGTTCCCATTCTCCAGCAGTGGCCCAAGGAGATGCTGCCTCTGCAGCTCACAGTGTCAAGAGCCCCTGGCTGAGGTGAAGGCTCCGATGTACAAACAGGAAGGCAGGTGCTGCCCTTCTGAACTTGCACCAGGGAAAGACGAGACAAACAAGGCAGAGCTGAAGCAGAGCCATAGAGATTGAGATATTTATTAAACAAGGATGTGCCAAGGGGGAAGCAGTGCTCTGCAAACACGCTGCTGTGCAGGAGAGCACTGATGTTAAAGCAGTTTTACCTGGCTGCTCCACTTGCTGTGACTGATCCCTTCCTTGTGTTAAAAAAAACCTGTTCTCTGTTAAGGAAACCTGTGCAAAGCTGTGTACAAGGACCAATGAAATGTCAGCCGGGATGGAGAACTGTGGAAAGCTACAGCACTTACAAAGAGAAATCTTTGTCTCATGAGGCCTGACATTTCAGCACACAGACGTTCTCTTGTTGTGTGTGAGGTAATGCTCTCCTCAAGGGCAAAATCACTTGAAGTGATATGACTGCAAGAAATACAGCACTTCACCTTATTCTGAAACCACCTGACAACAGAAGACCTTTTGTTTTGTCCTTTTGTTGTTAGAAGCTGGAAACCAGAGCATGAGACACACCTACATTTGATGCTGAAAAGAGATTGTCTCCACAGCTGGAACAAAGAGCTGACAGATTTCAGCTCTCAGGCATAAAATCCTTGCCCAGCTTACATGAAATTCTTCTGTTGGCAAAAAGTGTTGCAAAAGGTGGGGGCAGATCCTAGAAGGGGCCTGGAAACAGATCTTGCTGCCCAGTGTGGAAGGATTGCTGAAGTGCTGCTGATGGGTGAAGCAAGGCCAGCATTAACAGCCTGCCTGCATAGCATGCCCAAGACCCGAGTAAAGAAAGGCAAAAAATAGCACATACAGAAAGCAAAATGTGAATTTTCAGATTAGAGAAGGAAAATATGCAGAAAAGCATAAACAATATGTTAGAAAAGCTGAATCTCGGTTTGAGATCTTATCAAGTCTGTGAGTACAGGACTGAAAAAAGAGGGATTCAGGCTTGGACCCAGCCTAGGTTTGTGTCTAAACTGAACTTGGAAAGCCAAAACAGCCACGGCAGCCACAGGGGCTCCTGAGGGACACAGGCAAAAGGAGGATGTCACTGTTGTACAGGGCTGCACCTGCTGGGTCCCCAGAGAGGCTGTGCAGCTCAGCACAGAGGTGCACCACAGCCTGGCAGGGAGAAAACAAGCTCCCCATGCACTCTGGCATCCCCACTGCCCCATTCCTGGTGGGAACAGGCCATGTTCTGAGGACACTGCTCTGGGACACCCACAGTGGGGCCATCTCACTGTGAGGGGATGTTGCTAGTACCAATTCACAAATGCAGCTCCTTATCTGCTACAAGTGTATCTACAACTATGTTCTGGTCCTAAAATTAACTCCAGAGCATAGCAGAGTAGCCATGGGGTGGATGTGATCTGCTTTGAACCTGCGTGAGGCTAAATCCAGGCTAAATGACTCATTCCCATGGCATTATGGCAGCCAGATAAATTTACTACAACTGCCCTGAACAAACCATCACCACATGGATCTGATGAACTGGCTGCCTGTCAGTCAATAGATTCTTGTTTTCTCCTGATATACCCAGCAACTCACCAAAAACTTCACCAGGTCCTTTTAGGAGAACCACCTAGAGACACAATGCATTGTACTCTGAGATGTGAGGAAAGGCTGAGGGAATTGGGATTGTGCAGCCTGGGGAAGAGAAGGCTTTGGGGTGACCTCATTGTGGCCTTGCAGTGCCTGAAGGGAGCCCACAGGAAAGATGGAGAGAGACTCTTGACAAGGGCCTGGAGTGACAGGACAAGGGGCAATGGCTTCACACTGACAGAGAGCAGGTCTAGATTGGTTGTTGGGAAGAAATTGTTCCCTGTGAGGGTGCTGAGGCCCTGGCACAGGCTGCCCAGAGAAGCTGTGGCTGCCCCATCCCTGGCAGTGTCCAAGGCCAGGCTGCATGGGGCTTGAAGCAGCCTGGGCTAGTGGAAGGTGTCCCTGCTCTGGAAGGGGGTTGTAACAAGATGCTCTTTAAGGTCTCTTCCAGCCCAGACCATTCTGAGATTCTATGAGGCTGTGCAGTAGATTATTTAATCTACAAAAAATTCTGATCAGCAGAAGCATCTGTGAGTCTGCCCTCCCAAGGGAATCTTCATTATCATGGCCAGGCTAAAGGATGCTGAAGATTTGACCTGTACTGATGGTTTGGAAGGTGTGTGGATCAGCTGCTACTCCTCAACTTGGTTTGGCCATACGTGGGACCAGCATGGGTCCATAATGTGGGTCCATCCTGACAGCAGCTGGTTACATTTCCTTGGAACAGATTACTCTGAAAAAGCACTCTGCAAGCAGAATCCAGTAGAAGGAAGTTGTGGGGATGAATGCGGCTCTTCTGCTGCAGCTGTCCTACAATAGCAGCCTCATTAGTGCAGGAAATTCAGAGAGAAACCATGTGACAGTGCACTGGATAGGCTGGCACTGATGAGGAGGAGAACCCTCTTCCACCTGGGACAGAAACAGCATCAGACGTTGAAGCAGGGGAGTGACTGTCATGATTCGGGGGAAATGCTGAACAACACAGGTGCACAGGCATCTGAATGCAATCCCACTGCTCCAGGGTAACCACTTGTCCTGTGGGATGACACTGAGGGAGCACACACTGGTGGCCTGCAGAGCCATCTCTTACGCCCACGTTCTTATAAACTCAGAAAAGCAGCCCCAGCCTTTTGAGGAATAACCACAACGGATACAATGGGAGAAAAAAGCAATCTTATCTGCTCATTCCCATGAAACCACCCAGAGGCAGACATGGAACTCAGTGGTGGGCCCTCAGAGACTTTTTCACACTGGCAACTGAAAGATGTCAGCCACAAGCAGCTGTGACAGCTTTTTAGGCAAGCCAAGTGGTAAATTGATGGCATGTAGCGACACAGACCCAGTTCAGCCTCAAAACATCTCGAGTGGGGGCAAGAGGAGAACGAGCCACATGCTGCTGTCAGCTGTGCCACCGTGTGTGACAGCTGGAGACCCCAGCTCTGCTGAGCTGTCAGCCATATGGCAAATGAGGTACAGAACCATTAATCTGCATTCCCACCATAAGCGTCTCTGGGTAACGCAAGCATGGGGCCATGTCAGCTCTCACCAGACTTTGCTACACTTCTCTCTAGCAAAAGCAAAACCTGCACACACATCCCACGTGCACCTGCAGTTCAGGTAAGTAGGGAAATAGTTCACAGTGCCATTGACCCAGCCACGCAGGTGAGTCACCAGCAGGACACACTTGGCACGGCTTGGCTTGTCTGAGCTGCCTTGCTGAGCTGGAAACGGCCCTGGGCTCTTGCCTTCTGCATGAAGTGTTTTCTCTGAAGACTTAGGAGGGTTATCAGTGATAAAACCAGGGCTAAACTTCAAGGGATTTGGTTCTGGGGTTAAAGAAGGATTTGAATTTGGCACTGAAGCCATTAAGAGGGGAGCCCCTTCCATCCCTGGTTGTAGGAAGTTGATGCAATTGCCATCTTTGATTTTTGCTTTCAAGAGTTAACAAAACCAGCAAATCCTGATCTTCCCCCAGGGCTGAGCTACAGAAACTGGCTGGGATGAAGCACTTCAAATTCCAGACAGACGCTGTAATAAAATGTGGAAATTGGATGCAAATTATTTACTACATTTATGATACCACATTATTTACTAGTACTGCAGTTTAATAATCACAGCAATAATTTTCAAATTACCTTTGCTCAACATTCACTTTTATGAGTACTGAAATGCTTCCTAATGTGCTTAAGCAGAGAATTCTTAAGCAGAACGGATTTCTAACATTTGTCCCATGCTCCTAAATTAAAACAACTTGCAAACAGCTACAGAGGCCCAGTGAACTGAAGGCTGACTTTCAAGGGCACAAATGGCAGTGAAATATTATTTCTTTATAGACAACAGCAAATTCAGCTAATGAATTGTTGCAGACCACACAGGAAGTTTTACATAAAACACAATGTTAAATTCACAGCTCTCAATTCCTGATTAGTGGGGAAAATAAATAAAAAGCCACTAACACAACTTTCTTCTCCTACAGTGACTGTGTGTTTCTGAAGAGCACACAAGTCCCTGAATCCGGTAGAATTGAGATTGTAATCTGCACCTGATAAGCTGCACCTTGGGACATTTGTTCAGTATTGACTTGCTCAGGCATAATTATTAGCTGGGACACATGGTAAACCAGGACATCAGATACCTACTGGGAGGAGGTGGAAGATCAGAAATAGGATCTGGGAGCCAGTATCTTGCCATCCTACATATCCAGGCAGGCAGGACTGTAAAGTTGGCTATGAACAGGAAACTTTCCTCTCCCTTGAAATCAATTATCCTTAACAAATTAACCAGAGCAACAGGACAAAATAGGTCTGAGTACTTCAGAATAAACACAGCAAGGCAAGACATGCTGAGTCTCACAACTTCTAAGAGATGCTCAGGGAGAACAATCTCCCAGAAGCTATCCTCCATCAAAATGATCTGACTCAATATGAGGAGACACTGAAACATAATTATTTCATGATGGTCACCTTTCAGTTGTGCTTTCCTGATGTCTGCACCCTTGGATAAAGGCAGACACAGATTACTTAACTGATGATGCACACAGTGTGTATTTTTGTCCCAGAGCCATCTATAAACAAAACCACATTTATATGTTTATTATGTATAATGAAAAAAAAAAAAGGCAAAAAAGCAAACCCAAAGCAATGAGTCACTTCCCTGAAAGTAATTTGCTTAATCACATGCATGGTCATCCTGAGTGATGGTGTTGTGAATATGCTGACACATCTTCAGTTTGGTATTCTCACTGACTAAAAGAGAAATATCTGTGAAATACTCATCCACATCAGCAATTTGATGTGTTGTCTCATTTTCGTGCTTTTAATTAAGGATGTTGTGCATGATAGGCCAGGGCAGCAGGTAGTGGTGAGATATGAACAATGCTCTGCTCTGTGCCCCACAGCCAGCACAGAGGAGCAGAGCAGGAAAAGCCTGGAGTGAACATAAAGCTGCTCATGAGCTTTCTGAGGCACCTTCTGAGTTCCCAGTCATTGGAAGTGATCAGCCCTTTTACACACCTCTGCATTGCAGCTCTGGCTGCTGCCACAGGAAGATGGAATTTCTCTCACCTAAAGCACCAGGTGTCTGGACTGGTTCTGTGAGCTGCCTTTCAGGGTGATGGGGGAGAGCTCCTCAGCTCATGTCTACCCACAACCACTTGCAAGAGCCACAGGAGCTTGCAGGTGCTAAGTTCTCCTGAGCACTAAGCAGAGGCAGTGTGTCATTATAAAATATGAATCAGCACCATCATAACATATAAGCAAGCACAATCTTATGCTGTTGCCTTACTCTCACTCCAGGATTACCATCCTTACCCTCACTGCAAAGCCATATTTGCTTCCTGTGGTCCCTATGCCATGAAACCTCTTGGTCTGCAGCATCCTCTGAGGGCTGTGCAGCCAACACCTCATCAGACAGCTGCTGGGTCATCTATTCCATAACTCTGTCCTCCCTTCCTACTCTGGGAAAGCAATGATGCTTTCAGCAACACAAACCAGCTGGATGGAACCAAGTCTGAAATTACTCATGGATTTCAAATTCACCACCTGTATTTTCTCGACCCTGTGTGTTTCACAGGAGGTTTATTGCTCAACCAGACAACTCTTTGCAGAGTTACAATGTGGGCTTTTCCTCACAGAGTAGATAGATATTTGTATTTCACAATCTGCATTTATTTGACAAACTCACAGTGAGAGATTCTGTTCTACTATAACCACAGATTGTTTTATTTACAGAGTAAAACCATTAGTCTAGTGAGACAACTAGGCAAACACCATTAATTAGCAAGTGTGTAAACAAAATAGGTCTGCATCAGCATTCACAGAGCTGAACCTTTCCACCACAGGGAAGCCTTTGCCTTTTGTCTGCTTTTCTTGGATTTGCTCTCCAGTGGTGAGGTTCAAACAGCCCACAAGATGCCCCACTTGCCATCATCCCTGTAAAAACTGCTCCCATTTTCATAAGGGACATAGGGGAAGAGTGTGAATCAAATCTAAACATAGAGGACCTGTGGAGAGATACTGAGATCACGCTCTGCACACACTGAGCTCCCATCTTCGGCTGGGTGTTTTCTTCTGGTCCCTGACAACAGACTGCCAAGAGACCAAGCTCTCACATATGGATCCAGCTTTCACAAGTCCATCATACATTAGTGCTTCTTGTTATGCTCAAGGCTACATTTTCAGTTGATTCAGCTGATTTTTTGAGATCATAGGAATGCCTGATCCCATGTGGAGTACTCAGTAACCCCAAAAATTCTGTCAAGAAGGATAAAGTCCGTGGAGCACCTGTGCTGGTAAACCATAGCACTCCAAAACCCAGAACAAAGCAAAGAGCAAGCTCTGCTGAGAGTTCATACCCTTGCAGAAAAAGTATTGTTTTCCCAGTGTCACTGTATCTTAGTGAACATGCATCCTCCCTTTAAAGATTTCATCCCAAACCATGAGCCAGCAATCCACAAGAAGCTATAAATTTTTTATAACACTCACAGGGATCCATAAGATCCATCTAGTCTTTTGGTTTCTCCCTGATACAGACTTTTTTGTCAAGAATCAGCTTTCAAATAGTGGAAGCACCATGTTTTGGAGGGCTGATCAGCCCAGTCCAGTTTTGTTACCTCCTGAGGCCTTCCTGCTTCCTGAAGCATCTCCTCTGTCTGCTTGAATGCTGTGTTTGATGGAAATGCTCTTCAGCCTCCAAGTCTGAAAAGTGCAGGTTTCAAACACACCTGGTTTTATTCTGGGTAAGATCACATGCAATAGGTTTGCATTGCTCCACGTGGGATTTGCTGATCTGCTGGGAGCAGAACTGGAGCAAGTGCTCATCTGTGGAACACCTCCCATGAAATGCCTTGAACAGAGAACCCAGACAAGACCAAAGCTTCCTAAGGGAGCTTTTCCTCCCCTTGCTTGCAGGGGCTATGGGTACTTCCTTCTGCACCCATAAATTCCTGGCACACCTGTATTTACCTGTAAAGAAAAATAGGAGTGCACAATCTGCACTTTAGCCCTGAGGCATTGGCAAGACAAAACTGGCTCTGGCTTGTTCAGCTCTGATTCCAGGAAAACAATTAAATCAAACCCTGAACCATACACAGGATGACAACGGATGTGCTTTACCTGCCTTTGATAAATATTTGGTCACAAAAAACCTGTCCCAGGTGGGAACACAGATTCTAAGTTGCAGCCCTCTGTGCCTTTTGCTCTGCTGTTCTCCCTTTCCTTGGGAAAAGGACAGTTCCTTGGACAGTTCCTTGCTCCAATACCTTTTCATGAGGGATACAAATGGAAGCAACCCCCACAATGGAAAGCAAGAGAGGCTCAGGCCAAAACTCAAACAAGACTGGCGTTAGGAGACTTATTTTTACAGCCCCACTGCAAACCAGTAAATTTGTGTTTTTAAAGTGTGTACCTGCCTTAACATGCAGCTGAAATACAATGCAATTTATCCTTGGGTTTGGCTTTTTTCCTTTTCTTTAATATGCCAGGAGTTCACCTGGATTAGGCACCAGACTCAAAGAGAGAGTTTATGCCAAGGGAGAAGCACAGAGAATCACCTACTTAATCTCTGCACTGACTTTGGGCACTCACCTTGGGCATACTTCCCTGCATTTCTTTCTGTCTGGTTTGGGGATTTCTTGCTTAACTGGCTGCTTTCTCAGAATCTCATTTTCCAATGTCCATGTACTGCAGTGCATAAACTGATTTATGGGTTGCTGTCCCACAGAGTTTGTAAAGCAGACAGAAAAATTTTACAAATCCCCCGTCCACAGCTTCACTTTCTCTAACATTTGTAACAGTAATAGAGAAACTGAGGGTCTGTGAATATGAGCAGGCAGCATAAATTCCTTCTTTAGCTTAAAGATTGCAGTCACCACAAGATTGGTTTTATAAATCCTTAGTCATGCAGCTTCCACCCCTCAGCTCTGATGCAGTAAAAAATATAAGGAATTATTAGTTTATTACTGTGACCTCCGCATTGAGACTGCTGCTTAATGATGCAATTCCCGAGGTTCAGTTAAAGCCATTTTCTTGCTGTAAAATCCCCATGTTGCATTTGAAGCATTTCCCTCTGATACATTAAGAGCTTTTATAGCTGACAGGTGACAACTGGGGTGAGATCAATAAATACCACTCTAGAGGGCCACTCTACCCATTCCAGCCTTGAGCTCCTTTCTAAAGACAACCTGCAAACAGGAAAGATGCTGAGTGTTTTCAATTTAGTTTCTCTTCTGATGTAAAAGCAGATGTAAAATAGCTTGACATTAGAAATAGCAGGGCTCATTTTCACTTCCTTACTGGAGATTTCTTTTGGAACAAATTCTACTTCTTTTTGAAGGGGTTTTTAAGTCTTCTTGGGATGAAACTGAGGGGTATTTGACTGTGATTGCTAAACACTCAGATGACAAAAAAAAGATCAGAATTGTAAACTATATTGAAGGGAGTGTAGAATTAAGAGTTCTAGGAATACAATTTAAGGAAAGTTAAATGTAGGGTGCACTTTTTAATGAATATAATGAAGAGCAGAAGTATCACATAGGGAAAAATAACCTATTGCCTATCCAGTCTTCTTTAAAATTAGATAAAGGAATAAATTTCTGGAGCAAAATCCCCAATCGGTAAGGGAATACTCAAAAAGATGAAAAATGTCAAGAGATAGCATAAAAGCAAGAAATGGAAAGTACATATGAGACCATAGACGAGCTAGTAATGCCTCGGTCACACAAGCTCCCATCCTACCAACCTTAAAATTACAGTCCTGTTCTTTTGCAGAATTGCACAGTAACTACCTTAAACACAGTAACAAGCTGGAGAACAGCAAATAATTGAAAATCTCTCCCCACAAAGACAGACCACATTGTAAACTGCAGTTCCTCAACTGTGCGAAGAACTCAACATACTTAACCAAATAGGTTTCAGGATTTATACTATACTCCCAGTTTCACAAATATTTGGGCATAAATAATACTCCCAGTCTAGTGCTTTTTGGCACAAGCTGGAGGTTACCAGTCACTTCCACTGGTGTGAGTGAGGAACACTCACCTGTACCCTCATGAGCAATTCTCGCAGCCAGAGGGATGGCAATATCCACAAGGAATGACAAAAAGCAGAATTTTCAAGTCTTTTTTTTTTTTTTGTAATGTAGATCTGCTCTTGACCTTCCCTTTGAGAGACAAGTAAATATTGTTACTCCTAATGGTAGTAACACTCCAGTCTCAGATCATCTTTTGGACTATCACTGCATCCAGAAAAATTTCCAGCTTGTTCCCTCTTCTATTAAAGCTATTGACAAGGTAAATGATGATTTATTGATGCTGTGTTTCTGCAGCACAGAATTTTAACAGCAATTAAGCTCTGTTCAGACAGATGATGTAATAATCTGAGCCTTCTACAAATGACTTAATGTTTCTTTTCAAATGACTTAATGCTTTTTGGTGGTTCCTAGAACAGTTCATATTTCCTAACTGAATGAGGCAATACATGAAGCAGTTTCAGTAAAAGGTTAGATTTTTAATTTAATTTTATTGTCTTTCCTGTCTGGGATGGTAAATCGGTCCAGTTGATCATAAAAAAAAAGATGTGCTGTTTCTCAGCCTTTTCCATCTGTGAATTTTTAGGTACTTTGTGACTCATACAATAAAACCAAAGGGAGAAATACATAAACCAAAGGGCCAGGTCTGAATCCACACACTCCACCCTTTTTTAGGAGTGTGAGTCAAACTTCATTCCACCAGCACTGGGATTTTGATAGATACTTTTTTTTGTAAACCTGATTCCCTCAAATACACATGAATACACACACATGTACACACAGACATTCTAAACAGTTGTCCCTTAGCACAGCTCCTGAGAACTTCTGTTAATTTCCTTAAGCCTGGTCATGTTTCTTCCCACACTCAGGTAAAGTTTAGAAAGTTCCTTTTTTTGTGTGTTTATAGGATTGGTGTTGAGTACAAGATAAATCACCCTCTGTTGGCAAGATAGATATTACACCAACGACTTATTGCATTTCTAATTCCCTTTATTTCAAGCACCTTAGCTCAACAAGACCTGCAATTTGGCTTGCTCTTACTTCCTCTAGTCACTCTAGCAGTCAACTTTCCTTACAACATAGTCCTTCCCTGTATTTTTAATTAAAATCTCATCATTAGAATGCACACAGGAGAAGACAGGTGAAATTAACAGGGTCCTTTCCACTGAAGAACAACTGGAAGAAGAGATACTGTGGTCATAAAACCCATTAATGAGAGAGAAGAGGCAATGTGTGAGTGATGTGGTTGTTGCCCTCAGCTCTGTCACTAAAGCCAAAACCTCACACGTGCACAGAAGTCAGGGAGGCTTCATCCCACAAGTGATGCCAGAAGGGAACAATCTGCAGAAATAAGGAGGAAGAGGTGACTGGATCAGAAGAGCAGCATCCCTTGAGTTCCACAGTGTAGGACTGAAATCCAGCTGTGAACTGTAACTGGGTGAGTGCTGCCACGTTCTGTCATTGACAATGATGTGGATGGTGCCTGCTTCTCTGAACACTTTTCCCTGAAAAGATCTTACTTTGGCACTAATTAGGAGTCTTGCTGAAGAGAGTTTCTAAGAGAGATTAAGAAACTGGGTTGAGAGTTTCAGTCCTGATTGAAATATTGCCATAGCTTGAACTTTTGTCAATCGCTCCCATTCGGGAGCTGTCTCTCTAGGGACTCCTTTTCCTGGCAGATCCCCAAACTAGTTCAGAGGTGTCACTTGAAGAAGGGTGTGATGAAATTTTCACAAGCAAAGGGGTGTAGTCTTGGCTGAAATTTTTAATTGAGATGCATTTGTTGTTTTTATTGCTGATTGCCTCACTGACATTAACACACCTCAGAGCAGCGTTACAGGCAGAGCAGCAGAAATAGGCCACCTGCTTCATGCCATTGCAACCACCCAATCTCTGGGAACCTCTCCTGCATGCAGATGATGTAGTTTTACAAATAACATGTTAATCTTGCAGATCTCCAGCTATTTGCCCAGTTTTATCAGTGCTTGTATCTATCTGCTCCAGGAGGTAAGCCCGTGCCTGGAGAAGATGCAGCAACTCCAGAGTTACTGTACTAAAGAAGCCACTGCTCCACAAAGAACTGGGACATTTGGCCACTTGCTCTGGCTTACAGAAGGCATTGCCTGGAGCTTTAGACATAAGGGGAAGAAATTGCAGCAATTTAAAACAAAACCAGGAAGTTTTATCATTAGATAAGTCAAAATTGCTGGACCAGATGTGGTAACACTGGAAGCATGAAGCAGCTTTATTAGTAGGTTACTTATTAATTATTCCTTGGTGAATGTTCTACTTTTCAGGAGTTCTAAAGTGACTTTTTTATTCTTTTTTTTTCAATTCTACTTGATTCAAAATAGTTATTGGACAGGGGAATGGCACAATTGGACAGGGTAATAACACAACAACATAAGCTCTGCCTTCTTGGGTTTAGTTATGCCACATCATGATCTTTTGAAAAGTCCAGCTACTGAAATGTGATTTTTACTGACAAGAGAAGTATATTTTCATCTAATGTAGTGATAGTTTGTTCTTTGACAGGATTAACTCTGTTCACGTAGTTGGTAGACTATGAATTACATGTAAAAAACAGCATGTGAACTTGAAATCAAATGAACAATGGATGTAAAAAGAGCAAGTTCCAAAAAGCACAAATGTAGGGATCACTTGGCTCAGATTAATGGTATGGCTTAGTATGACAAGCCAGAACAGTAGAAGCATAAAAAACCTGCTTGAAATAGATTTTTTTCTTGACTGAGGGGAAAGTAGAGGTGCTTCTTGCAGTGTTCAGTTTCACCAGTATTTTGTAGAGGACTGTAAGGAATTACTTTAACATTATTTTAATAAAATAGATCCTTCCAGAGAGGGGAGGAAGAAGCAGAACACTCTGATCAGCATCTCTTGTGATAAAACTTCTATTACTGCACCTGAACTTGGTGTGCAGAGTCACAGCTTTGGATTTTGCCCAAAGCACCCCAAACCTCAGGCTACAGAAGTGTTCAGTAAAGTCCACTTCCACAAAATGTTTCACCCAAATACCTGCTTACTGCAAAGTATGTTTTGTGCCTGTTTTGGCAGCAACTGATGTTGTCTAACAAAAAGTCATCTAAAAAAGCAGTATCAGATGAGACTAGGTGAGAGCAAAACCACCCTCAGGAGCAGCCTAAGAAACACATTGACAGCAGTTCAGAGCCAGCATGCCATTGCCAGAAAACCTCTAATGGTCAATAAAAGGCAATAAAAGGCCCAACTAAATCTATGCAACATTTGGTGTGCCATCAAGAGCTCTAAACTCAGCCTCCAGTACAACTTCTAGGGGAAAAAAGATCTCTCAGCCAGATGGTTTAATAAGAATACATTGCACCAGTCCTAGAGATCTCCAGAAAGCTTCCAGGTGATCACAGAAGCTGAGAGCAGTGTGATTCCTACAGTATCCGTAGGCATATATGTAGAAAAATGAGTTTTCAGATATGCTCAAAGCTATTAGAGATTACAGTCAATGCCCCTTTCAGGGATTAATAAAGAAGCAACACCTCTTGATGGCCACTGCTGATAGAGGTTTGTCAGCTGCAGAAACAGCTCACAGTCCCAGCTATGAGGTTTAAATGTTTACCAGTTATTAATAGGTTTGTAATATAGAATACAAATGCCTCAAAATGAAAAGAAGGCATTTCATCCTAAAGATAAACAAATATCTCTGGATCTCCTTATTCTACTCTCCTCTCTCTGACTGATGTCCTTGGACCTCACCAGGTGTGCTCCTCCTGCAAACAGCCACAGGATAAGCAAACACTCCTTGTGTAGAGACACATTCCCCACTGCCAGTTACAAAGAGGATCACACAGCAGTTTTGGCATCCTATAAAGTAGCATAATAATTTTAAAATTATGAATTAAAATAAAATGAAAGTGCTTGGAGAGGGGCTACAAAAATGTCAAGCCAAAGAAGAGCCAAATTCTCAGCACTGTAAGATGGTGTATGAAGACATGGAGGCCACAAACTGTTCTAGGTAGTCCATATTGGACGTTAGGATATGTTTTTGATGGGAGGATAGAAAAACACTGCAATAGATGTCCTTGGAGGTTTTCAGGACCTTGCTGGACAAGACAACCCATTGCAGAGTTGGTAGCAGCCCCAGTTCAAGTGAGTGTTTGGACATAATGATTTGCAGAGTCTCTGCCAGCCAGTGCTGCTGTGCTCCGTTCACAGGCACAGACAGATCTAGATTGGAATTTAGAGAATAATTCCATTTATGCTAGGAGGTAAATGTGATGTGGTGGTATTTCTGCCATTTTTCATGGTATTATCTAGTTGGTGTACACTTTCAGATCTCACTTATTGCATCAATCATTTATGAAAATTGAGTTAAGATATTCTTTTCCCCCTTCAACTATTTGACTCGTTGTTCACCTCTGAAATGTTTTCTTCTGATGAGAAATTTCTCCAGCTTCTCTGAAGAATTTGGTTGCTGTTTTCTTTCAATACATTTTTCCTCTCCATATTCACTGCCATGATGTTTTCTTAGTAGCCAATACTTAGGGCACAGAAATAAAGGTTTCAGTTGTGATTTTACAGTTGCTCTGTGGGTCAGTCCCTCACCTCTGTATGGAAAAGAATCACAGAATTGTTTGGGTTGGAAGGAACCTTAAAACCATCTTGTTCCAACCCTCTGCCATGGGCAGGGACAGTTTCCACTGTCCCAGGTTGCTCAGAGCCACATCCAGCCTGGCCTTGGGCACTGTCAGGGATGGGGCAGCCACAGCTTCTCTGGAAGGAGGACAGCAGTCTCATTAAAGAGCAGGGTTTCCTAGTTAGTTCAGCTGATGAAAAATTCCCAGCTAGTGGAAGAGCTCTAATATATGCAATCTCTTTGGAAATAGCCTTGGAGCTATGTTTTTTACTAAGGAATGCTTCTGTCCCAGGGAGACAGGAGACTAGTTAAACCACAGAAACCTGAGAGAGTTTTTGTCCATGCTTACACCTTTTTTTATGCATTCCATATCTGACTGTTTGCTTTGACCCTCACCAAACTAGGCCAGATATCTGGCTGCTTCTTGTCCTTCCATAGCTACTCTCTTTGGTCAGTAATACTTCTGAGTACACTGATTTTTTTCCACAGTTTTGAGTACTCAGGTGGTCAAGCTGTGGTCATGCATGGCTAATTACAGTGGAAGGAGAAAAATGAGTACATTGATTAACATTCTGTTCCTTTGAAGATACAGAAATGGCTTTGGCAGCTCCAGCTCCACTGACACCCTGCTGGCAGCTTATTGCCCGTGCTTCTGAACCGCAGGCATTTCTGAAAAACGTGGCAGATCCTTGACTGTAACTGGGGGGGTAAGAACAGAGTTCTGGGGATTTGATGTTTGATGCAGTTTTAAAAAGCTTCTCTTCCCTGGCCCCCCTGTGGCCTTTCTCCACAGCAGGCTCCAGCACTGCAGGCTTAATTACTTGCTTTGCTTCCATTGGTGCACAGAACTCTGTGCTCCCGAGGGCTCCAGAAGAATTCCATCCAACAGGACAGTCAGAGAGATCCAGCAGTATACAACTGCTCCAGCTGCTCCTGTGCAATGTGCCCGAGCTGACTGCTCTACCTCTGTGTGACACTGGACCCGCTCAGGGACAATGCACAGAAGGCTCTGGAATCAGTCCATGGGAACCACGTCTTTTGTTGGCTTAAATTAAGACCTTAAACATACTTTTTTTCTTTAGGATCCTGCCTCTTTTTTATTAGACCCAACTATTTTCTTCATGCTGTGGCAATTAATTGGATTATTTTCATTTAAAGATCCAAGCCCACAAGATAAGTGGAATGGAACAGAATTGTTTTCCTTTCCCTGCTCTCCCTCATTAGTAGTCTAAACAAGTGTGAGGCTGCATTAAGTTTGTAGCTATTTTGTTAGCTTGAAATCACTTTCTTCTCTTCTGCAGATGGAGACTGCTTAGATCATTATATTCCAGGGTGCAGCTGTGGTATATTAAAAGTGAAAAGGCTACCTACGGAATTTATGCTTGCAATTACCTTGGTAGTGAAAAAGGACGGCTACAAAAGTAAGTTTCACAAAGAAAAGGAGCAAAAAGAAAATTACAGCATGTTTACTTTTTTTTTTTTACTATGAGAAGTGGCATAAAATGCTGCTTAAATAAATCTCTAGGCTAAATTGGGCAGATGTTGGTATCACTGCAAACTCTGCCTGCAACACAGTGAGCCTCCAAAATGTCATCCCATTTAGTAGGTTGGTCTCCATAGGGTGATTGTCTCAATTTCACACGAGCCTGACCTACAGATGCAATGGCTGACCAGTTTGTCTCCTTAGTAACCTCTGAAAACTCTTGCTGGAATGCCAAAGCTGCTGGGAAGCTGCCAGAGCAGTTAGTGCTTCATCTGGAAACCTGCAGAGGGCCACTTTTGGGACAAATGGGAGTGCTCTTTATTGACCTTAAAACTGTTACAAACACGGGTTAATATTCTGTATATTTATAGTGGTTGTGTAAGACAGGGAAAAACTGGTTCCTAAACCCCCATTTCAAATGAGATTTACATTTTGGTTTTGAAATGTTTTGCCTAGAATCTCCTGCTTCACGTTAGGTGCTAAAGGTAGCTAAGCCAATTTGCAAAGCCAGCTCATTTCAAAACTGACCTTTGCCAAAGAGAGAACTATCATTTTTCTAACCCTGAAGATTTTTCCTGCATTTCACTGGCTTTTGAGAAATACTAGAGCTGACAGCTTTAGTTCTGCAAAGAGTTTTCTGTCTCTCTTTGTGTAACACAACCAAAGTTTACTGGTTGCTGTCTAAGTTGGAGAAATGTCCTTCCTGCAACTTTGTCACTGAAGATCAGATTAGCATTAAAAATCTAGAACAGACTTCTGCTGTTAACAAACAGCAAACAACATGGAGAACACCCCCTATCCTGCTCAGTAGGAAGAACCAGCCATGAAAGGCATGACAAGAACATGCTTAACACACCCTGGAAGCAGAGGAGAACCTCTGCCAGGCTGTCACTGTTGGGGAAATGTCACAGGAACAGTCAGGTACTGCTAAGTGGACTTAGGGGACAGGGAAGGCTCTAGGCAATGGAGCTGAAAGACAGTGAGTGAAAGGACTGGAAATGTAAATCAAGAATGCAGCAGAGCTGGGGTTGCATCTCTGTGTGAGTATTTAGGATGGAGTTCTTCAGGCTTTCAATTATTCCATTCAAATAGAGAGTAGTGGGGGAACAGGGCAGAAAAGATTAAATGACCAAAGTGCTTGCCTAAACCCTGGCATTTCATCACCACCATCTCCTTTTTTTCCAGACTTATGGTACTGTGAATTTTGTGCAAGTTTAGGAAAGGAGAGAGGATTTAAGATTTGAGCCCTAAAGGATTTGCAGTGCTTCCCTAACCTTGGATTAGCTCAACTTTGGCTTAGAAAAATCTCCCACGTTCCTTCTGGTGATCCCTTTACACTGTGCTTGCTTCTTCCACCATGGAAACAGCAGCCCATCTCTTGAGACTCCTTGATCTTTGGACCTGTGGTTTTCTCAGGTTCTCTCTGACCATTGCTCTGATCTCTTCCCTCACCAAACTCTCCTCTCTTCCATGCAGCTCCTCTGAGGTACAGCTAGATCATTCATGTTAGCAACAGAGAGCCTCAACATGCCCATAAAGCTTATGGTCTAAGCTTATACCAGTCCTTTCTGCACAAACCTTTAATGGTTCCAGAAGTGCTTCTTCATAGCCCCACTGGGATTGAACCCATTTCCTTGTAATGCATCCTCTTAGCTCCCATACTGGCTCCCATACAGACTCTGGAACCACAAGTTTTTACTCTCCTGCAACTGACCATCAATCCCTGAGATCTCAAGAGGAGAGCTAGTCACTTCAGCCCCGTTCTGTGGCACCAGAGCCAGACTGTGCCCTGTGACTGAAGTGTGGTGTTCTGAGTTACACCACAAGACACGGCAGCTCCAGTTCCAGTCAGGTTGGTCAGTGTCTGTGCCTCCTGTGCCTGTTTTGCTGTCCTTGGTTCTCCTGTGCCAGCTACATCGTGCTGTGATGCCAGCCAGCCCTTCCAAGCAAGAACATCCTCTCCCTAGGCTCTTCCAGAAGCTGTGTTCACTGGGATAGCTCCTGGGACTTCAGAATCAGGCCCTAAAAGAGATGCATTAGGGCTGAAAAACAGGGAACAGAATGTAACAGCAAGCTGCATCATTTTGTTTACATCTTGTTCCAGTTTCTTTTTTCCCTAATTTATTTTGAGAGCTTTATGTCAGACAGAAAAGCTGCACTTGATCACCATATAGGAAGCAAACGTTGAGTAAGAAGACAGACTATGTGGTTAAGCTTGCAACACAAGTGATCTCCCATGTCTTGGGATAATGTGAAAAAGAACAATGGATTTAGCAAAGAATTTGCAGAGAATCTTTGCTAAGAAGAAAAAAGCATATGATCACTGCTGAACCAGTGTAAGAACAGATCAAATATATTGACTAAGAATAACATGTCTGGAAAACACGTGTTTTGTTTAGTATATTATTTTGTACCCCTGGGATTGACTGGGAAAATTCTCACCTTCATTTTTCTCTGGAATTTTAAAGAAAGGACAATGCTGACTGTGCTAACTGATGAATAAATCTGGGCTTCCTTAATTAAAAAGACTTATTATTAGTTAGTGTACTTGGTAACTGTTTTGTTCCAGGCTTTCCACGTTTCTTTGTTTATGGAAAAAGATTGCGTACTAAATATGTCTCTTGCAAGTCCACCAAGGATTTTGTCCAAGGAGAATCCAGGAATAATATTTTAAGATATGACGTTGGTTAAGCGAAGTCAGCTATAAATATTTTAATTGCTTACAAAACGAATCAAATTTGTCACATCCTTAACTCCTGCCTGAGGGATCTGGTATCTGTGCCAGGAAGAACGATGCTGTGGGTTCCAAATTGCCTGCAAAAGTCACAGCCAAGCCAGAAATTCACGCTAAAAAATAATACTACTTACATAGGAAAGAAGTCATTTCAGTGGTATTGAAAATTGGCAAAATCCTGGTTTTGGAAGGGCTGCTGGGAGTTGCTAGGATGCTCAGGATATGAATTGACAGTCTGTAAGGTGACTATACCAATTTCCTTGATTTTGTAGAGCTGAATGAGTTGCTTTGTTCCTTAGACTATACACATGGAAATAGAAATGGTTTCCCTGTGACATAGATGCTATTAATATAATGAAAGTTTTCTGGGCTTTCAGGAAAGTATAAACTAGAACTTTATCAGAAAGGGTGTGGATATAGAGCAGTCTGTGGTTGCCTGTATGGAACAGAGATGGACTGTTTCAAATACCCTCAAAAGGCACTTCATTTTTAAAATTGAACTAATATTACTTATTTGCTGACATCAATTAACTTTTTTCTATTTTTAAGAGACATAGCAAATGATGTGTTCTGCCTCTAGATTAAGAGGTGAAGCAAAAATCATATACCCCTGGTTAAATTCAAGTCTTATCCATACTTTGAATGGTGAAATTCTGGTTCCTTTCCTTCCAAAAATGTAATAGAAATCGCAACATGGCAACACAACTGATGAGAGTATGGAATGGCTTCCAGGCTAGGAATAAAGAAAACTGAGAAGGAACAGGATATAAAAAAAAGTGGCGCTGCCAGGGTGGACATGGATTGACATTCATCATCTGTGCTGGTAACAAAATCAGGATCCACACCAAGATGCTCTCAGAACGAGGTTCAGGACAAGCCAAAGGAGGTGAATTTCACACAACAGGCTGTCCCATGTGCTGGGAATACAAGAGGTTTCCAGGCTTTTAAGAGTAGACTGCACAAGCATTTGGAAGTGCAAAACCCTTGGAGTTATTATTTAGACAGACAACATCAGGCTTGGGATAGGTAAAGGGTGAGAGGGTTTTAAAGGAATCCTTTGTGAATTTTTTCCATTCTTCCTTTTCCCTAGGTGTCAGGCCAGGATCACCAGGAAGACAGAAATGTGACCAAGACAGAGCCCAGCTCTGAACCAGTGCAGACATTCTGATTTGTTAGGTATTTTTAAATATTGATGACTATTTCCTAAAGATGGAGCATGGCAGGAAACAACTGGGTGAGCAAATGTTACTTCTGTGAATGGTCTCTCAGAAATAAACCAAATGAATTTCTGTCCCATTCTTCAAGAGTTTGCAGATCCAAGATCTTAACTGTTTAATTCAACTGTGAAACAGTGCATATGAAGTATGACCATATGTGCCTCCTTTTAGATTTGCATTCCACTTATTAAGAAATTACATTTTTGTCTATGCTGCAGCATTTTCTGAACGTTTGATTCACTACTGTGCTGTGCCCCACTGGAATCAAACAACTAAAGGTCTACAGTGCACTCAGCAGGTGTGAAATCTTATCAGAATTGTGTAACAGCACAGTGCTAAAGTGTCATAAAACAGATTAAAGCATTCGAGTTTTTTTCTGGCCTTTCACCCTATGAATATAAAAAACATTGACTTCTGTTATTCAGACAGATCAGGGAGCTACAAGCAAAATTTGGATTACAAGTAATATCAACAGCAGTAAAAAGGTCACAATAAACCAGTAGAAAATTTGTGGGAATGTTTCTGAATGGCTTGCTTACCCAGTTCTGCTTTATTCCCTGACCAATCTTAAATGTTCTGGATTTTTTCTGGATTATTCCTAAGAAATACACCTGGACTATATTAGGAAAACAGTAAGAAAGAAAGAATTGATTCCTAAATGTTGATTAAGTAGTTAGATGCAAACTACTTCTAAATTAAACATTTCTAGGTTATTTCTGATGCTGAGAAGGAGCTTTCATGGTAAAAATCCCCTCTGAATCTCTTCAAAAGACATCTCCAGCAGGTCTCTGATATAGCAATTTGGATTTGTTACACCAATTGGCTGCAAAGAAAGAAATGTCAAACCCTCACAGAAATGTCCTTTCTCTGACAAGCTGTCCCTCTTTTGAACTACAATAACGAGGACAACATTGTTTTGCTTTGCCACAGACGTTCCCCTAAAGTTTTTTGAAAGCTTCAGAGGTTCGGTGGAATTTGACAAGAGGTATTTGGGCTTTTGTGCTTGCCTTTAATTGCTTCGCCCCGGGGTGGATCCCACCGCTGCTGCTGAAGCCGGAGCAGAGGGCACAGGACCCTGGCTGCCTGTCACAGCTCGCAGGACAGCACACAGCCTGCACAACTCTGCATGCTCAGAGCAAAGATTCTGTTTCAAAATGTTTGTCTAACACCTATGCCTGGCAGCTTAAAGAGCTGCTGCCCTTATGCACAGCAAATAGGTGCTTATATTTCTATATTATGGGCTAACTCTGGAAATACATAAATAAAATACCGAAATAAAAGTATATTGGGCTGTTGGTAACGGTTACACTGTGTCACAGTTTGGGTTAAAACCTTAGGTATTTCTGTCAGCTCTCCCTCAACAACAAACAAACTTCATCTGCCTGCCAGACACCGCAGGTTTGGCTCTGCCAATTCCAGGATTGCATTTGGCTGTAAGTTTCTTTACGTGTGCAGACCTTCAAAGACTACGGACAAGCTCAAATATTCATGAGGCACCAGCCCACTAACTAAAACTGCAACAGTGGTGAACCCATTAATCAGGATTTTATAGCAGTGAGATAGCCTTCTAAGCGTACAGCTGTTAAAAACATGTAATTAAAATTAGAAAATTAAAATAAACCGTGTGCGTTTTGTGATGGAATGTCTGCTAACATAAATACTTTTATGGCCACATAAAAATAGAAACATGAAATACTTCGTTTTTCCATAGGTCTGTTAAGCAACAGCCAGTGCTTTTATTAATATATCGTTTCTCTTTTTAATTGCACTTTTATTTAGAAAAATTCACAGTCCTGACTTATGAGGGAAGTTATACGGAATCATACAGAAAACTTGAAATGCAAACAAACATGCCTCTTTCCTCTAAAACAAGAGACTGGTTCTTTATATGCCAGTAATTTTTGTAGTCTTAGGGAGCCATTTGTTTCCCTTTCTCTTCTCTCTTGAAAATAATTAAATAAATAGAAGTTTGCCCCACTTCCACCCTCACACATCCACATACATGCACAGGACCAACAAAACTCAGTAATTTTCCACTGGCACAACAGCCTTTCAGTGCTTGCCATCTGCTGTACTGGCAGGACCCACCAGAGGAGCACCAGCAGCACGGCAGGAACTGGAACGTCACGTTGTGAATATTCATTCCATTTTCATTGTCACAGCTGGGCCTCATCATCTCTCCGAGACTGACCTTGCCTCCCCCGGCTTCCTCGTGGCAGCTTTGGGGAGCAGACAGGAGCAAGGTGCTGAAATCAAAGCTTACAACTCACAAACACCCGAAATCCCCAGTCAGAACCAGTCCCCACTCCTGCTGGGGGGTAGGGACGTCTGTCATTCCCACTGACCACTGCTTCTAATACAGATTCTTAAGGACTTTTGCTCTGGGAAGAGAGCTTTAGTGAAATACCACTTTTCTGGATCCATAACCAGTTTTGGTTTTATTTTGAATTTATTTATCATAGAATGTCTTTTCCCCTCTTGCTAATTCTGGGTCATGTGTCCGTGCTTCCAACAAAGTGAATGTGAATGCACAATTTCATTATCTCAGGCTTCAAAGGTGGGACCGGACTTCAGATGTCCCAAAGGACAGTCAGTCTCTTCAGGAAGCACTCCAGCACCTCATTCAAGTTAAAACATGCTAATTTTAGGCTTCTGTTATTTCAAACCTACCAAATCTAATGCTTTCAAAACCTGGTCTCAGCAGGTAGGTTCACAGTGCTCAGGGAGGTCCATGGTGGATTCTCTGGGTCTGCCTGTAGATCCTGAAATTGTGAGGTCTCCGGGCAAGAAATCTGCTTTAATGCACAGAACTCCTAAATTCCTTATCTCTACATAAAGTCTAATGAGGTAAAATAAATCAAATCTGTCTGTCAGTTAAGTCCTCCCCATCAGCAACTCTGCTCAAGTGAAGTGATGACATCAAGACAAACTTACCCTCACTTCCACACGCTCCATGTCGTGATGGAAGCAGATGATTGTCCTTTGTCATTCCTCCAATCTGAGCTCACAGATTTGCCTTCTGCATAGCTGAGGCCAGCTCAACTCCTGACTATGAGACCTGTCACAACCACGAGCCCTTCAGTGAGTCCAGACTGGCAGAGCTTGCTGAGTGCCAAGGTTTATGCTGGGCTGGAGGGACAGGAATGTGGGATGCATTGGGAAGAGCATGGACTGCAGATAGAGGGAGGTCATCCTGCCCCTCTGCCCAGCCCTGGGAGGCACCTCTGGAGAGCTGTGTCCAGCCCTGGGCTCCTCAGCACAGGAGGGACAGGGAGCTCCTGGAGCAGAGGCTGTGGGGATGATTTGGGGCCTGGAGCATCTCTGACAGGGAAAGGCTGAGGGGGCTGGGGCTGTGCAGCCTCGAGAGGAGCCCCAGCTGAGAGGGGCCCTCATCCCTGTGTGTCCCTGGCTGCAGGGAGGGCTCCCAGCAGGGCCCAGGCTCTGCTCTGGGGCCAGCAATGGCACCAGAGCAACAGGCAGGGGCTGATCCCAGGAGGTTCCACCTGGGCAGGAGGAAAACTTCTGTCCTGTGCAGTGACCGAGCCCGGAGAGAGTGGCGAGTCTCCCTCGCTGGGTATGTTCCAGAGCTGTCTGGACAGAGTCCTGCGCCGTGCGCTCCGGGAAGGTGCCGCTGGAGCCG
>VXBQ01014605.1:22123-35659 GCA_013400175.1 Phainopepla nitens | reverse complement strand
AAACAAACCACAGAAAAAAAGAAGAATGTAGAGGGGAAGATCAGAAAAAATTGGAATTTTAAAGATTTTTTTATTTATGTAGTACTTGCAACAACATCAGAAGCAACATTTTCACTGAAAAGATGTGATTTTTTAAACTGATCAAATTACTTAATTTTTTCTGTGAATGTTCTACTGTAGGCAAATCTCAGCAAGAAGGGATGTCCAAAATTGGCTGCAAACAATGTATTTGTTTGTAACTGAATACAGTGTAATTTGGGAATATAATTAAATTGCCAGCAATCCACAAGTCAAAGCCTTTAATAACAAAGTTCTCTTATCAGCACAACTTAAATGTGACAGCACCCACTGACTGAGGTGAAGTCTGAGAGTTCTGATTCTTTCAAAGGCATGAAAAAGTCACTGAAATCAGTGAAGTCTTCAGCAAACTCAGAAAAAACTCAGCAATTTTCTTTCACATTATTTTAAATTATAAGGAGTGGCTTAACTGCGTCAACATGTTTACGAAGTAAATTGGTCTGCGTTTATTCAACTACACTTATTAAAGATGGTCTACTTAATTTTTCATCTAAAAGACAATGGCATTTCCTTGGTATTTTTCACTTACCCAGACTCATCAAAACTGCCACATGTGCTTTCACTCTGTAGTCACTAGGCCAAAAACATCTACCTGAACCATGTATCTTTTAGAAAACAAAGAAAATCCTAATAACTCAGCAGCAGTTATATGTTATTCACACACAGAGTTTTTACCAACAGTGAGCTTTTATCAGCGGTTCTAATTTTTCAAAGACACATCTGATGCAAAACAGGAACACCAGGTAGAAAAGATGGGATGGTGCAAAGCAGAAACAAAAAGCACAGTTCAGTGATGTCATGCCTGGCCAGATCAGACACTACAACTATCCAACTAGTTAATAATGGCCATTACCAAAGTGCTCTAGTGCTCTGCATAACCCCTTTTTAGTATATTCCCCTCCAGCATCACTTACCATCACATTTTTGAGTTGCCTCATTCTGCTTGTGGCCAACAGGACACTTGCACTCGTACGAACCTACTGAATTAATGCAGCTTCCTCCTTGGCAGATTCCAGGGATAGCCTGGCACTCATCAACGTCTGCAAACACAAAAAAAGACCCAGATCTGATCACCTGCCACAAGATACATTAAGTTACTTTCAGTAACTTCCTGTTGCATTTCATTAAGTTCTACTTCCACTTCAAATTGTTTGGGTTTTTTTTGTTTGTTTTGGGTTTTTCTTTTTGTATTGTTTTGTTTGTTTGTTTTCGTTTTGCTCTGTTTATTTTTTTGTTGTTGGGTTGGGGTTTATTTGCAAGGGGGGGTGGATTTGGCTTTTTTTTTGTTCACAGCTCTAATTTGATTACACATAAACTACCTTGTGTTTCTGTATGTTTTTACACAAAACTCTCCAACAGGACGTTTCCCCTGGTTGACTCCCTCAATACCTGTACCATGAAGTTACCTACTACCCATGTGTTTCAGGAATCTTCTGGACCTGTTTGTTCCAGCTGTGTGATGCCCCTAGGTAACATCTGGCAAGAATATGGAACTCTTTTTCAGGTGGATGATCAAAGCCCTTATAAAGCACTGAAATTCCACCTGAGTTTGTGGATTATATGGCTTCTTCAGTTTTTTATTCCTCCTGGTGCTTGTGCTATAGACAAACCTATGGTCTTTGCCATGTCCAGCCACTTGCTTTTCCATTCAAGCAAGTATAATTTCTCCGTGTCCAGGAAAAATGCAAGCACTTTTTGCAGAGTGGGTTTTTTTTTTTTTTTGGTACCCAGTGGACTTGGGTAAAAGTACATCTGCTGAGAAGATTGCATTTAGCCCCTGAGTCCATGCTGATTTAGCTAGCATAGAACCATGTCCAAAATGCATGAATTAAACTGCAAATGGATTAAAGACTTTATCAAAGGCATAGACTTTGTTCATTTTATTTATTTATAATTTTTTCCCCTAAATAACCAGTGCTTGCTGCTTATTTACTTGGAAATCAAACATTTCACGTCTGAAGTATTTTAAGGAGTGGGGGGCTGGACTGAGTGCTCTCCAGAGATTCCTTCCAACCCTAATTATTCTGTGATTCTGTGAACCTTGACACGACTTAGCAACTTCTAGGGAGAAGATGGTTCCAGCATTTATTGATACACAGCTCACCCAGTAGCTCCCTACCCAGTAGAACACGTGGTGTTTGTCTGCTGACCCTGAGGCCTCAAAATGCATTTATCACACCCCATGGGCCTGTGCCTTTTGTCACTTGTTAACACTTAAATTGAGTTTCCTGTGCTAGCAGAGCAGTTGTTAAAAATCCACTGTGTGTCTGAGGCAGTTTTAGAAGCTGAAGGTGACAAGGAACAGTGAATTAATGGCAGGAGCAGGAGGCAATGAACACCTCCCAGAAACTGAAAAGTATCACTGGAGGCCTGAGGGGAACTAAATTTTAAGCCCTATCAGTTCCATTAGCTTCTTTCAGTTCTTTTAAGTAGGCAAACACGTTTTGAGCTTTGCTGAAGCCTGAAGAGCCAATCTCAATGATGCAATGCATCATATTTACATCATACTTAAGTGTACTTACATCGTACTTAAATGTAAAGAAAGCAAGCATATTCAACTTTCATTCTAGCTTAAAAATATATACGTGCTAGAAGACTGACGCTTTTTTTTTTTGTCAATATCACCTTTTTTGGGCTGAAAACCCAAGTTTGTTTTAATATATTATTGGTGTTTTGGGACTGAGAAAAGAAGAACAAAATATTTTATTAAGGGGGCATATTTTATCAATTGCTTCCTAAATGCTGGTTTAGAATACAGGATTTTTTTTCTCTGAAAACACAAGCAAATTGAAATGAAGGTTTTGTTTTTTTAGTATCTTTGACAGTTAGACTAAACTACACAGGAGTTTCATCATTATTAATTATCCACTTACACTTTTAAACCTCAACCACATTAAGACAAGAAACTTTTTACCATAAACAGCAAATTTTGTTAATAACAATGTAGATATGGTTCTATATACAAAAGTTCAATATGTTACAGATTAAGTAGAATGTTTCCATGTGTGCATAGTCTAATAGGTTTTGTGCTTTTGCAGAGTTTTCTCTGCAAAATGCCTGTGGGATTTGCACACCTAACTTTAAACATGCACCTTCCCTTTCTGATATGTGAGCTGTTTCTCAAAAAAACTCTGAGAAAGCAAAAAGCTCAGGAAAAACAAATCCACTCAGATGTTAGACACAAATTTCAAAGAGTTTTTTATTTACTGTGGTAGTGACAACTATTATCCAAATTTAAAAAAATCTCTCTTTAATTCTGCCTAAACATGTACGGGGAGCTTCTCTGTAATTGATCTGGCATGTGGCAACTAAAAGGTGAATTGGTAATAAATACAAGGGAAAACTCTTGGTTCTTCCTCTTCATCCTAGAAAGCAGAAATACTGCACACAACGGAATATAACAGTATTTTTTCCCTGTTTTAGTAATTATTTTCATGACAGCAGGGTGCGATCCTAGAAAACACTGCCAATATTTTCAGTAACTCAGACACATTAATACCAAGCACTAGATTACAAAAAGAAATCATCACTCTTCATTGTGAAGTTGAACCTTCATCTGTCTTCTCTCTTATCCAGCACACATCAGTGCCTTTAACATTTAGACAGTGTATTACTACTAGAGAACAGATTTTCTTGGATTCTATCTCCTGCAATGGCTATATGCACATAACCAGGGCAGCAACAGAGGCAGGAAGAAGAATCTTCCTATTTTCAAAATCTACTCAGCCATGACCATTCTTCTCTCCTTAGAGCAAAAACCAACTGTCTGCAGGGAAAGGGTGTAAGTGGGAAATGGGACTGCTGAGGAACGCAGGGAGGAGCTGAGAGAACGTCCAGCACAGGATTTCTGCCATTATGCTGCTCCTAAGGCCATGTAGCAGTGGCAATAAAGTTCATTCAAGTAGAACACTGAAGTTCCTCCTGCCTGAATTCTTGGAATGAGGGATGTCTGAACAGCTACAATTCCTGTTTAAGACACGACTGAATAGAAACTTCTGGGGGAAAAAACAAAAAAAAAAAGAAATACAACCAGACAATTTGAATTTTGATTGGTTTTGCTTCTCTTACAGTTTTTTAAACCTGTTCATGGTAATAAAGAAGTCAGCAGTACTACTACAATGTTCTATACAAGAACTTTACCCAGAAAACATAATTAAACCTCAAAAGGTGCTAAAGACCCATTCAAGATTGAATCATGCAAATCCTTCACAGAGTAGGAACAACTTCCTGCGGAGGAGTTACACCTTGTCAAATTCTGATATCTAATACATACTGAAATTACGACTCATTTTCCAGCAGCAAGGCTTGCAAGTTCCACTGATTTTCAGTTCTTCATACCAACTCCCAGCCCTGGCTATCTACTGATATAAGCATCCACTTCAAAAATGCCAAACACCTGAAGCATGGACTGAGGGAGCCTGTTCTAACTGACACATAATAAAGGTAGTTTTACTGAATATCAAAGGGGTTTGTGTTCTTATATCAACATCTCTGTAAATCTGATGTCCTCAACAGAGAGAAAAGCACTGAAAAGCGGACAGATTCCATCTGCTTGTCTCTAAAACCCTCAGAAAAAAACATTTGATTTCTTCTGACTTTTCTACTGAGGATGGCAGAGCACCAGAACAGGCTGCCCAGGGAGGTCTGGAGGCATTTCAACCCCACATGGACACACTCCTGTATCACCTGCTCTGCGTGACTCTGCCCTGGCAGGGGGTTGGACTGGATGATGCCCAGAGTCTCTTCCAATCCCAACCATTCTGAGCTTCTGTGATCTTATTTCAACAGACTCTGCACCGTAATGTGGAGTCTGGAAAGGCACAGAGTGCCACACCCAGCCCCTTCCTGCATCAAAGTGGACTGGTAATTCATCAGAGAGCAGACATGGCGCTACCAACCTGCTCACACCACAGAGCTCAGGTCATGCAGGAGTTACAGCACTCAGAGCTTAAAAGGAAACGTCTCAGCTGTTGGAAGGCAAAGATTCTGTGAAATAAAGAAATTCTGTCCCTCCCTTTTCCCTAAAGAAAGCATTTTTCATCTATGCCTTGCCATTGCCTTGTAACCTTGCGAGCTAAGCCCAGCTGACATAAATACAATCTGACCTTCCTATTCAGCAATTATAGGTCAAATATGTAGCAAAAATTACGGCTGTTCAAACTTCCTTTGTTTACCCATCACACAAAGTAGACTGCCACATTGTTTTTATGCTCCCCAGTGGAATTTAGCAACGTTTAAATGGGTAACTTAAAACTATTTGCCACAGTGAATATACTGCCAGAAAAAGAAAACACAATTATTGTGGGCATGGGTGCTAAAGAGCACCACCGATCTCTCACATAACTCAAACGAAGCCCCAGAAGCTATGTCAGGATCAGCCTGGCAGAGCAATTTCAAGGGCCCATTGTATGTGGCCAAGTCATACAACGGAGCTTGACTTGGAGATTGCAACATGCACCCCTTCTGCAGTGCACTGTTTCTGTTCCTGACACTGTTACGAAAAGAGTGTCTAAAACATATTAATCACTTCAAGATCAATGGCAAAACATAAACTGCTGCATGCAGACAGAGGCCTAGCTCTGACACACAAGGAAAAACAACATCAAATATTCTCCCTTAGTATTGATTAATAATCACTTTTCCCAAGCACTTAAGCTTTGTTCTCTAGGTCCAGCAGCAAAAATCTAGAGGCAGCAGAGCACACCCGGCTTTTATCATAAATACAGACCACACACAAGGAGAAGAGCAGGGCTGCAAGGGCGCTGCAAGGTTTTGAGGGCGACTTTCAGAGGAGGGCTGTCCCAGAGAGGATGTCAGCGGGAGCTCACCTTGGCAGGCGCCGGTGCGGATGTTGGGGATGAAGCCGCGGCGGCAGGGCTGGGGCTGGGCCGGGCACGTCTCGCAGGGGTGGCCCCAGGCCCGCCCCACGGTGGCACAGCACAGGGACTTGGTGCACACAATCCCCGTCAGCTGGCCCTGGCACATCTGCTTGCTCACCTGTGTGAAACACGGGCCCGTCCTGTAATCTGGGGGAAAAAGCAGAACTTGCTGTATTACACAAAGCACTGTACTAGCAGCTACAGAAGAAGTCGTTTCTTCATCCAGTAGATACCCACATTAAGAAAATTCCATGGAAATTTAAGCTGTATCACTGCTTACAGAAGTTGCATGACACCTTCCACTGAAGGTAATGATTTTCATGAGGTCATAGCTCAATTTATTTATTTCAAAAAGACAGAGCTAAATGAAAGGCAGCTGGACACAAAACTGGTCCTGAGAACTGACAATGTATCCAGTAAAACCCACAGTAAGCAAAAGAATTTTACAAGCAAACAAAGGACAAGATCAGATTAAGCAAACAAGGACTGGAAACTGGTTTTCTAGCTCCTTAGCTACTTCATGGTGATTTATTTATTTATTACAGACCACAGCAGCCACACATTTTTTTCACTCCACGTTGATCAAGATCCACACCAGAGAGTGTCACAAAATCGTCATTCCTGCTGGAATGCCTATTGCAAAACAGTGCTACCTACAGAGGACTAATTGGCAAACCACCACTTATTTTCAGAAGAAAACCATGAGACAATACAACCAACAAGCTGTATGCAGTACACTGAATAAAGCATAGAAACTATATGAAAATATACTTCTGGTAGAATTCCTGTGAATAGTTAGTTCGTTAACACTGAACCTATATAAAGAGAAGTTTTTTTACATTATGAGTCAACACAAACTGGAATCAACAATTAACTGAAATTCTTTAGGAATAAATAAGAAACAGCTTGTTGCTCTAAGCCAGATTTCACATCCTTGTGGAAACTTTTAAAAAGAGTGAGGGCTGAAACAAAGAAGAAAATGCAAAGCTTTTAGTCAGACTCCATCACATGAAAGAAGGCACAACAGTGGGGTTATGGCTGCTGCAGCTGCTGCTTCATCCTCTTCTTTTTTCCCTACCAAAAGCAGGCTCCAATACCAATATGTGGATAATACATTGTCTTTCACACACTTTCAAAATTAGGGTGTAGCTGGTCTCACAACCAAGATGCAAATGGGACAACCCTTGCTTTCTATAACTCGATACTTTCACCTGGAAAAAATAATACCTTTGTTATCTTTGGAAAGCAAAAAATTGGTCTTCCCAGTGAGATGTTATACTGAGCTTCCTGGGCTCTTAAAATGAAAGCTCAAACAGAAATAAATGTTTTGCTCTCTGTCTTTGGTAAGGGTCACTCTGGTATCAGTCTAGGAAAAACTTTTGCAGCTATTTATGCACACTAGTAGTAAATTTCAGCTGGACTTTTCACTTTAAATAAAGTCAACCAAATACACAAGTACAGAAATGTCTGATAATAAAAGATGATTAAAAGATCTTTAATATTCAGTAAGGCCTGTTAACTTGAGTATTTCTTGATTATCAATACAAAATAGTCTTCAAAGTTACACTCTGAGCTTCCCCTGTGACCATCAAGCCACAAAAATGGCACTTCTAGTAAAATAAATACATGATAAAAAGAAAATCCTGTCCTTGCTCCACACACTCAGATTGAGTTCAGTTCTCCATGGGTGAATGCCCTCTATAGTGAAATCAAATAATGACTTACCATACATCTTCAAATTCCCAAAACTTGCATTCAGCAGGTCTGACAACTATAACATCCCAGCTCACTTAGCAATTCCTATTCAGAAAATAAGTAGTTCTGCTGGACAGTGCTGTATTTTCACAGTAGCAATTCTCCAAGACACAATTTTTCGTAGGATCAGTCTTTGGATATCATGAAGGAATCAGAGTAGGAGTAGAAATTCAAACCATATATTTCCCTGTTCAATGGCTGGTGACCCACAGGAATATCCTGGCCAAAGATATTCCGCATTAAGAAGCTTGGAATTCAATCAGAGGAAGTTAAACTTACAACACAGCTCAAGTTGTGAATTGTGTCTGAGCTCCACTACCTTCCCATAAGACACAAAATCATTGTGTGCAAGCTCTGTCAATGAAAAGTTCAGTTTAGAGAGTGTGTTCAATAGAAAGATTAGAGAATATAACCAGACACCCAATTATGTTTGTTCAAGAGAATATGAATGAGTCAGGTACAAGAAGGACTGATACCAATAAATCTATTGCTTAATATATCCTATTAAATAGAAGTACATGCTCTGGAAACCACCTATGCATAGGTGCCTACCCATGCCTTAATAAACAGAAAATGCATTAATCTCATCTTCAGATTCTGTAACCAAGCAACATTTATCAGCATAAGCCTGCAGCAGGCTACCTATTCAGAAATATGCTTTATAATAATATTAGTATTTTAAAATATTACTGTAATTTAATATATTACCCGTAAAAAGTGCACTTATTTTAAAAATCTTTACTTGTTCAGTTTATCCAGCATGAAGCCCAAAGATAAAGAGACTGATCAGTGGCTGCTCTTCTACAGTACGAGGAAAGTCTAAGATTTTAAAATACAAAGCGAAGGCAAGCATGTTGGGGTTAATGGTAAAGTTCAGCTGTCCACACAAAGATCCACAGTCATAAAGTAAACTTTACAAGTGGGAAGCAAATGCAATAAAAATAGATGCTATTCTAAAGACACTTCGTAGCTTTGAATGAAGCTGTGGATTTGTTTCACACAGCCAGTCAGATTATATTATTATAATGGTTGATCAGCCCTTAAAAACTCCCACTTATGAATCAATCCTCTTTTCCATATAGGTTCGCTTGTCTTATTCTTAGGTGTTTCCTCATTTGCTCCTTTGCCACCACTGCTGATGGAATAATTTTGCCAGAAAGAACATATGTTGAACATAAGTTATAAATCATTTGTTACTCTAGAAAGAGTATCTGATTTGGTGAAAGGAAGTGATCTTCAGCACATGTGTTATACAGTTTTGCTTTTTAACTTCAGAAAATTATATTCAACGTGCACAGTGACCTGAAGAATGACAACCTTCATCAACAATTCAAATTGTTAATATAATTAAATTTAAAAAGGAGTACTTTTTTCCTGGCATCAAGAAAAAAAAATCAAACCATGGACTTCAATATTTAACTATGCTGCAACATTTCTATTCTGTCATAAAAGTGTATATTTTGTATTCTCAAACAGGACTATTCAACTATTAGAGGTCTTGAGTTTTTTTCCCCCACTAATTCCTTTTCAAAATTCTTATTCTATCTGTAATTAATAAAGTCTAGTTCACGGGAGCCTGAGACAAGGAGTTGCAATGTTGAGTTTTCTAGTCATGGTTTAGTATCCATCTATTTTAGTTTTCTTCCTGTTCCTCTGGCCAAACAAATGATTCAGATGAAGGTGTAAAAAACCTGGGGTAAACAGATATGGAATAGACTGTATGCCACATGTCCTCTGTGCCTAACACTCACTAGCTAAAAACCTGAAATATAATGTTTAACATCCCAAATACCACCTACTATCACTCAGCACAAAACATCAAAATATTTTGGTACATATGTAAGGATACAGCTTCTAACTGAATTCTGTCTCAACTCTCGCCCTTAAAAATTTCACCTCTTCCCAGGTAACATAAAAGAGAAAAAGTGAGGCATGAAGAAAAGTAAAAAGTTAACTACACATGTTGGAATGTCCATTACAAGCTATACAGAAGAATATTAAAATGTGAGTTTCCTTTAGTGTGAAAGCACAGACTGAAATTTCAAATGAAAGCTCCCAAAACCAAAATACAGTTCCTGTGAGAAGTCCAACAGGGTTGCAGTGCCAGTCTCCTGCACCCAGCCTGGACAAGGGAAAAGCACATTGTCACAAATACTGTATTTCATGGTTCTGAGCACAAGGAAGACTCAGCAGGAAGGAATAGTGAAGTATCTGCCACCGTTTTTATAAAAAAAACCAAAACCACAGAACCGTAACTAAATATCTGGAAACAAGCGTTTTTAACTAGAAGCTACTTAGAAGACTGATACTTCTATTACTAAAAACAAAATAATGAAAATATTAAGCATGTTCATCAGTATGAATCCCATCAGGACTAAAGGAAGGTGTCTGAGATAGGCCTTCACAGCCCCTGTCAATTAAAGAACATGACCTAATACTTTATTATTAATGTGTTTCACTTCCTTACAAAGCAAATTTGCCTTTCATTGGACTCTTTACAGAACCTCTCTCTCCTAAAATTTAGGAAATATTAAGGAATAGATGAGAAAATAAGTAAGTTCAACTTCCACCATCTCACTTGCAGACTCAAGTAGAGCAAAGAGGTTGTTATTATTATTATTATCATCATCATAATCTCAAAAATCCATTTCATACAGCACCATTATTAAATTAACAACCTAATGGATGGGACCTGAATGCTGGAAAGAAGTAAATGCTGTCAGCACTACCAGGAACTTCATTTTCTTCTAAAAGAAAAATCAGCACAGGGGGTTAAAGCCCAAGAGACTGGACTCTATGTCAGGGAACTTTCAGAGTGGAGACATTAAGTCGGTACGGGCAAAGATCTGACGTTAAATTCACTTTGCCAGAAGTTACTCCAACAGGAAACTAGATGGAGAAACAACTGTCTTTATTACAACTCTGATAGGTGGCAAATTTCCCCATAATTTCTGCTAATTCCCAGAGGTCTCTAGACATCTTAAATTCTTTTTGGCTCCTTGCTGCAGAATCTGCTTGTTGATTACTGAAGAGATTTTTCAGTGGAACTCTGAATTTTCCCTTTTGCAATTTGAAATCTTAATGTTTTGATAAATAAAAGAGTAGTCAAGCTCCATTTTCCTGCATGGAGGAACTCCATGGTATTCCATGGATTCCTACCATCAGGACTGGAAGAGCAAGGCACGCCCAGTTCTCCCACTGATTCTGGATAAATGGCAGCATTGCCCAGACCTTCCAAAGAAAGGGAGATCAGGACTTTCCCTGACAAGGTTTTCATGGGAGTATGAAAGGGCTGGCAATACTCATAACTGTCCTTGGGTTCAGAGCACAGATCTGAAATTTATGCATATGTAAATATTATTCTTCTTACTCAATTCCAACATGTGCAGATCATAAGTCACAGTAGTGCAAAAAGCTGTTTCAACATAAAAGTGCATATGTTTATTAAATATTACTTAAAATTTATCTTCCTTCAATATTTTGATCAACTATATATGGAAATCTGGAGGGCTTTTTTGCAGTTAATGCTTAGCTGCCAATACAGAGTACACAGTAAGGGACATTCAAAGGTAACAAGAAGGTAGATTCATTGTAGTCGATACAAATCAAAATCATTTTTTTCAAAGGTGACATCCAAAAAGTTATGGTAAAGAAGACTTCTGACTGGAAATGAACAATGAGTCTCTTGGAATATGAAAGGGAGTTGGCAATGCTATTCATTTCTCTTGGAAAAAATAATCTGTGGGCAGTACTGCTATTTAGACTGAGAAGTTCTTATAACCCTAAATAGTAAAATCAAAGCCTCTTTTCCTTGACTTCTTCTAAGAAACCTGTGTGTAAAGTCCTTAATTATATATTTAATAGCATCACGTTTATCATTAACATAAACAATGATCACAAAAGTCTTTCAAACATTTAAAATTGCTGCTAACTCGAAGCTGGGACACATCCCTAGCAGGTTCTTCAGTCGTTACCTGAAGTGATAATTTCTATAAAGTTTATTTTCATATGTAACAGAGAAAAACAGCAGCTTAGTGGAAAATGGCTTTGAACACTGATGTTAAATACATCATGAACGTTTGGATGTTTTTATACAGCTGACAAATTTCATTTTCAGGTGGAAATTTTATTACTGTTCTAGTGGTCCCACATTACCTTTTCAGACCAGCTCCTGTGATGCAAAACTTCCCATCACACAAATTCCTGTGACTGACTGGGTAACTTAACAACACACACTTGACAGCTGAAAAGGAAGTGGAGGGCAGCTGTAAATGAAAGAAGGAAAAGCCACAGGTTCAATGCAGGAATCTGTGTGGGCTTCGTAGCTGTTAGCAAAATTCCAGGTTCCACCAGTATTTCTGTCACGTCCATTCTAAGCATATTCTCATTTTCCTCTGGCTGGAACGGCAGCAGCAGCTCTTTTCCAAAAGCAACAACTCCATGGTGCACATATATACTTTTATATAATTGATATTATGACAGTTTTAAGCAGATAAAGTCTTAGTGTAGTAATAACTGCATCTCTTGAAACTCTTATTAATCAGAAAGCAATTCGTTCTTACACACCAAAGCACATGGTGGGGGGGCAAATGGTAAAGTAGCAGATAAACAACAGTATTTCTGCAATTAAATGCAATTCTGTCTAATCAATCTGAACATTGAAGAAAATGCTTCTAATACTTCAGGATACAAAACATTTTGTAAAGTACACACACACAAAAAACCCACAGAAACAGAGAAACATGGAAATACTTCACTTTCGTCATTTATGGAATTCATCACCTTCCAGAATTCAAGTATTTCCTTAAAAACTTCTTGGAACAAAACGTTTCCACATGTAACTGAAATACCATACACTGACTGATAGAAAAGTTCAAGCACAGAATAAAAGCTGGGATAGAAGTATTCCTGAATTTTGGTTCCAGCAAGATGTCCAATTTTGGTTTGGCTGGAGCTCCTTGTAAATGTAAATATTTCCTCATGCTTCCACAGGGCCTGCTATTATATAAAGATGGCACCTGAGTTGGGACTAATGAAATCCCAACACTTAGCACAAATCTGACACACAATGAAATACTAATCATCAGTCATTGCAGGAAGTTACAGCCTGAATCACCTCTGGGCAAAGTCTACTCAGAAACAAAAAAGTGAAACAATCTGTTCCATTTTTTTGCAAGATTCAGCAGTTCATACCCTAATATGAAGTTTGTACATCTTTGCTTTACAATATCTAAAGCAGTGAAGGAACTCCTTCATGCTGCCTGCAGCTCCTCCCTCTCGTGTTTCTCCTTTAAAAATATCTTGCTCATCAAAACCTGGATACAGGAAAGCCAGACAGATACACACTGAACTCCTACTTCTTTCACATCCCAGGAACGAAGAAGCCAATGCGTCTCTATACATGCAAAAATATGGTACTTGTCTTGACCATGGAATGTAAACTTGAATTACACTGTCCACAGGCTTCTGGCTGCCTGCTCCAGAAAGTCAGTGTAATTTTAAGACAGGACACCCTTTTGAGAGTATTGCTGAGCAGTGTAAAAGGCACACTCCACCCTCACCCTCCCACTCGGAGTCATTCCCCACAGCAAAAGCCAAGGCTTTCAGAATGCACCCATACTCACAAAACAAGGAGGGGAAATATTTCACAACCAACCCCTGTGTAAATTAGAAAGGCATGGAAAAAGGCAAAAGGCATTCTCAGTAGACCAGAAACCCCAATAAAACCACTGACACTGAAGCTGAATGCAACCTCATTAATTATTAACCTAAGCAGGAAAAACACCTGTTTCACACATTACCCTTAGGAAAAAAAAAAAAATAC
>VXBQ01014605.1:7645-21242 GCA_013400175.1 Phainopepla nitens | reverse complement strand
AAAAGTAAGCAAAACAAACAAAAAAAAAAATCCTCCGATTTCTTATTTTTCAAACTCAGTGTTTCATGAACAACTGTTCAGGTGTTATTGAATAATATGTACTTTCCCTCTTCTATCTCTTACTCCAGCACTGCAATATTCAAAGAAATATCCAAACCCCTCCTTTCACTCTCTCTCAGATCTAATATGGAACCTCTGTGTACACAGGACATATACCCAGGTAAAACAACAATTTCAGACATTCACAACCATTACAGAAATAAACTTCCAATGTTCCTGAGTTTCCCAGATAACCCCTCAAGCCTCCTCTACACAATACTTGTAAACTTAAGAGGAAAACTGTCTAATTTGTTCTAATACATTTTACAGTCAAAAAAAGAGAAAACTTTGATTCTTTCTTCGTTTTTCCAGTATTTCAAAACTGGGTTCTTTTGCTTTTTTCTGCTTTTTCCTGTTTCCTGTAACACCTATACAAGCAATACATAACATTAGCACTTCCTGAATTTGACAGAAAGTTTTTCCTATTCACATGAGTATTTCACAGGTTTTTGTATTTTCTTTATTAAAGACACTCCCTGTGGGCAAGTGTCTCAATTTTTTTCTGATCTCTAACTTCCCTAGAAATCCTGAAAATATATCAAGATTTTTTTTTCCTGGATATCTTACAAATTAATTAGCTTAATAAAATAAATAATTTTTTTTACTTTTCAGTAAAGAAATGGTATTTTCTTCTGAAACTCTAACAAAGCCATCATGGCCTTGCTCAGCTCTCGTATTTTCCCTCTCTCCAGGTAATAAAATAAACAAGAAGGTGACATTTTAATGCATCTGACAAAGAGCAGCATTTTCACTGAGGTAGGGAAAAGATCAGACAGAATTTTTCAAAGGCATCATCTTCCCTCTCCTCTGCAACACGTTTCTCACTCGTGATTTTGCTTCACTGCTCTATAAGACCCTTGTTTCACTTTTCAGTGAACAATCTTTAGATGCAGAGCATAAGCTAGTCTAAGTCCTACCTAACACATAAAAATCACAGTACTTTATGCTCTCCTGGACTTGTTCCTCCTGCAGGTAAGAGGAAAAACAACTACTTTCCAAGTGGAGATTTTAAAAAATAGATATCTGAAGAAAATACAAATATTTGCTGTAAGTATAACGTGCAACAGTTCTGGTAGTTCTTTCTTTTCACAGTTTAGGGCAGCACAGCTAGAGAGCTTCCCTTTTAAATGGCTTAAACCAATGAAACATTCCCTGTGCCTGAGCTGCCCTCTGGAGAAAACTCTCAAGCCCTTGGAAGAGGTCATTCAAATCCGCATTTTCATTTCACTTTTGCAGACATACTTTAAAGACATAAAACCTCTGCTTTTAACTCTAACACAAAGTGCAACAACTCCACTTCTATGACACACTGGCATTTGCCTGTCCTGTGCCTGAACAAACTGAGAAGTTTTGAAGATTTCAAGTGTTTCAAAAGCAGCAAAGCTGCTGCATTGAAGGGTTTTTACCTTTTTCTTTTGCTGGTGCCAAGGAGTCATTCAAATATTGGGATTTGATTAAAAACTAAAAGAAGGAAGTAAGAGAAAGACACAGACTGGGATCACAATACTTTCTTCATCACTACTGCAATCAGCATGATAACACTGCCCGGGTCATTTTTAGAACTGCTGAATGTTAAGTCTTATGCAGGCAGACCTAGAAGAGAGAAATTTTCCAACACCAGCTAACAACAAACAAACAGGTGCTCTGTAAGCCCCTTGCAGGTTTTTAGTGCTTTAGGTGAATATTTGCCTTTGAAAACCTTGTTTTTGGAGACAATGACGGATAACAAAAGCAGGGAATGCAGTGCCAGAGCCCTGTAACACCACCAGGTACTGACATCTGAGAGCAGGACAGCAGCTTTTTGAATCTGCCTTGCTGTAATCCATCAAGGGATGAGGTGGTCAGGTCTACAGGTCCGAACCTGCAGCACAAAAAGGAGAGCACGGACTGCACTGAAATGTGTGTGTTATTAACACCTGAAGACACCTCTAGCCTCAAAAAAAAACAACCCCCAAAATATCTAACAGGTTCTTCCAACACAGACAATCTGATATACTGTCCTGAAACAGGTACTTACCTGTCAGATAAAGCTTTGCCTCTTACTTATGCAGGTATTTGCAACTGTTATCTTCTATTTCCAACAGGAATAGAAGCATGTTTTTTTAGTCTAAACTGAAGCTTCTTTTGTTAAAACAAACATGGCCACTGTGGCATTTTGCTTGCTATCAGCTTTCAACTTAAGCACTGAAAAAGCTGATAGAAATGGTTTCTAACAAAAAACTAAAGAGATAAAAGTAGACAAGAATGGTGAAGGTCGCAAATCTTAGGAAGATTCACATTCTGTAAGTTTAAACTACTGCTAAATTATTTTTAGCTAATTTTATTAAACAAAATTTAATTTATTTTACTTAAATTAGACTTCAAGTTGATGATTTAATACTTGTATTTCCCTCAGTGATCCCCTGTGAACTGGGTCATGTAGTTTTGAGCACGCTACAGTAAACTAATTATTTTTTCCTCACTCAACAGGCCTTGCACAACTCCTTTATGAACCTGCAGAAAATAACCCAAGACCACATGCTCCACTTCCCAAAGGCTGAAACTGGACTGAAGATGAATTAAACTGATATTTAGCAGGTCAGTCTTTCAGCTACTGTACACTGAAAGAAAGGAAGCAGGAAGATCATAAAAAACCTCTATTCTGGCTCAGGATAATAGCAGCCATTAATAAAAGAAAAAAAAAAAAATCAAACAACCCCACAGCAAAATTAAAAAGCTACCTTTCCAAGACTCTCACAAAAAGAGAAGAGCTTGCTGATCAAAAAAACAATTTTGCTGTTAAGCACTTAATGGTACTGCTAGCAAAAACAGATAGGAAAAGCTGTGTGAAGTTAAGAGGTCTTCTAAATACCTGTCAGAAGAAGTAGTTTCTTAAGGAATTACATTTTCTGTTGCTTTATTTAGACCTGATCACAGTCACTTGAGCACACACAAGCATCTTCAGCAACACTAGAGACTAAATATATATGGTATTTCTTCTTCATAATTAAATTGTATTTGAGAAGTATTGACTCCTATACAAATCTGTGTCAGTTTCCTATGCTAGCTTAATTTTAACCACATGTATTATCCCCAAACATCCTAACAACCTCTGTGCCTATCAGCTGCTTCAGTGTATGTCACCTTACTCTTTGCCTCAGTTACCACACACTAACAACACTTTAACTGAGGATGCTTTTTGCTTCATCCTACTTCTTTCCCTGTGCTGTTGATAAGCTTTTCCATCCACTGCCCAGCTTGAAGAAAAACTTTTTATCTCATGTTACATTCACAGAACTTTAGTCTCCCAGGATGGCTGGGGTTGGAAGGGACCCCAAAGCCCACCCAGTGCCAGCCCAGCGACGGCAGGGACCCTGCCCCTGTGCCAGGCTGTCCCAGCCCCAGTGCCCAGCCTGGCCTCGGGCACTGCCAGGGATCCAGGGGCAGCCCCAGCTGCTCTGGGCACCCTGTGCCAGGGCCTGCCCGCCCTGCCGGGGACAATTCCTGCCCGGTGTCCCACCCGGCCCTGCCCCGTGGCACTGGGAGCCATCACCCTTGTCCTAGCCCTACCTGACCTTGTAAAAAATCCCTTTCCAGATCTGTTTTAGGTGCCCTTTAGCTAATGGAAAGTTGCTGTTCAAAACTGTATTTCCTTATTTTTACCCACTTCTTACCTGTCGGAGCTTGATAGCTTTATCTGGAATTCTCTTCCCTCTTCAAAAGGATGCTCTTCCCAAGCCACACATTTCTACTCATTCCAAACCCTTTTGCTGTCCATTTTGAGCCATTTAATACAGAGTAAACAAGAACTGTTCTTCCTCCCTCTATATGGGATGAAGGCAAACTTACATCAGTGACAAGATCTGCCTTCCTCACTTCTTCCCTTTATCCCATAATAAAGGAGGAAGAAAATATCTTTACTCTTCCACAGCTTTGTATCTCTAAAGGTTATTAACTTTACAAAACGCACAGATCATGAACAGTGATACAGGTATCATTTACAATGCTGAGAAACCAAAAGAATTGATCATGCAAAAAAAAAATTGTCCTTATATGTACAACTGAGAATGAGGCCTCTTATTCTGTTGTCCTTCTTTTTTCTATTCTTTTCACCGGGAAAACTCAACTGCAGAAATTTCAACTTTTTTTTTTTTTACCTTTAAAAACACTGCACAAAAAACTTGGATCTTGTGTGCTTACAAACCAAAGACAAGCAGCTGACCAAAGACCAGATTTGACAGGAAATGTAAGAGGTCAGTGTCCATATCAGAAAAAGCAGGAGCTCCCCAACAGGTTTTTCTCTCTTTTTAACCCAGCAGAAAGCCTCGAGTTAAAACTTCTAATCATGCCAGTCATCAGTTACTCCTCAGCCTCCGGTCTCCAGCCCGGAAATTAGTCTGCCCAGAGCCCAGACAGCTGAAAAACCAGCCACATTTTATCATACAGCTTGGGTTGGGAGGCTGAGCTGAAGGAAACCTGCACGTGTTCTGTGTTAGGAAGAAAATACCTAATTTTAAAGAACTTAATTTACAGAGCCATAAAAAGCGTGCGCTTAAAACACGATGATGTAAATAAAAATCACAAAACAACGTCTCGTAATTTTGATATCGTTTGCAAGGGAAGGTCACATACCCTTAAACTATAAAATTTTATGTGACGAGGTATGAATTGCTGCTAAATTCAGTTTAAAATTAGACCAGTGAGACACTTCTTGCTGTAAAATATTACAGGCAACTATGGCAACCCACAGATGAAGAAATCACTGCACTCTGCTATTTATTGGAAAGCACAAACTATTACATTAAAAGCATAAATTACAAATTGCTGTTGAACTAAATGGCCATTTAAGGCATCTTTTACAGCACTTTCACGTACTCCACCTCATGTAAAGCATAAACAAAATGAGCATTTAAGACAGTTTTTATAGTTATTATCAAGAAGGAGTCATCTTTCTTTAACTGATTATTAGTAAAATAAATTAGTAACTTCTTTATTTTAATATGATTCCGCAGCCCTGAATGTAGACAGAGAAGAGAAGCAAATCCTAACTAGGATTAATTCCTTAATCATTAAGGAATGATTTATGTTATCTGGGACAAAAAGCAAGCTTATCAAGCTGTCTGGCCATAAATAAAAAGCATGCCTCAATGCAATCAGCTAAATTTTATAAAAAAAGAAATAATTTTGAATACTGCAATTCTATCATGCCATAGTTTAGCTAGAACTAAAATCCATCTTAGACACATAGCCTAGACTGCAGAATTTGCAGTGTTAAGATCCATCAGAACTAAGACTCAAACTATAAATTATCCTAAGCTTGTCCAATCCCTTGAAAATCCATTCTAAACAGAGAGACTTGTTAGTCTCTTATTTTAGACAGGTATACACTCTGCACAGACGTATCTCTGAACGGCTATAAAACAGCTGTAGCTATCATTTAACAAAATACTACTTCCTATTTCTCCACTAACCAAACTATGGAAGACTTGAGTTCTTGTGCCTGCTTCCGAAGAAATGGGGCAAATAGAAAACTGCGAATCAGGTTTTTAGAACGAAAACAACAGCAAGCTAGAGACAAACAAACTGACCCTTTACATTCCTCTCATGCTTGTGATACCTAGTGGGTATATAAACCAGCCTGGAATAGCAAACAGAAGCTCCTGCTTTTTCAGTGCTTGGGTTTTTAGTTCCTTTACCTCCATGGAAATTATTTCCATTTCGCAGTTAACAAATGCTAAAAAAAAAATTAAAAACCACAAAAATAGTGCAAGACATTCTTCCCAATTTATACACATCTCTGAGCATTTCACAGGACTCCCTTCAGAAGCCATCTCTGAGATGCATTCTGGAATAAGAATGGGTTTAGGAACTGGTCCCTCTCTATGGTAATTGGGTTTTTTTTCAGTCCTACTCTGACCTCCTCCTAACTAACCAGAGCAAATTACTTCCCAAGTTCCTCTTATGAAAGAGGCGTTATACAGAAAAAAATCCTTCAATTACCCAGACTTGCACAATCCTAACACCATCAGCAATTTTGCTGGATTTTTATTTCATGTAGCAGACAGCAAAAGACAGATAATCTTTTAACTACTATACGAAAAAATATGCAGCCTAAGTGAGCTGGAATTCCTACCAGTTAGGCTTGGTAGTTGTCAATTTTTAACACGTCTGCCAAATTAAAAATAAAAAAAAGAAAAGGAAGACACTTTCTAAAATTTCAAATAATAAGTGGTTTACTGGAAGTTTACTGGTTGAAAGTACACAGCATGAAACATGTACACACAGCATTTTCCTGCATACAACTACTGAGAGTTTCCATCCTTAAATTTCTTTACCTCTTTGGCACTGAGGGCCAGTGAAGCCGTAGATGCAAGCACAGCGATTGGGTCCAACGCATCGTCCTCCATTCTGACAACTGCTCTCACAGACTGCTGCAATTAACAAAGCAAACAGACAAAACCCTTTATAATGCCACGGCAGTGATATTTCCAAGATTAATATATGCATCATTTAAAAAAAACAGTGTTTTTCCTCCCACTGCTCCAAGTCTTTCTAGGCATGAAGATGGAGCCGATGTCCCTCCTACCACCTCCGCCGGCAGGGCTGTGCAAACCAAATTCCATCAGCACCTGCTGATGCTAACTGCAAACACCTGCTCAGCACAGATTAACAGCAGATGTTCCCCTTCAGTGTATTCTAATCAGCTGTGCAGCTCTAACCACTCATAACCACAGGAATTTTGTAAGAAATTACTACAGAAGAACTCAATATCCCTGACTGAAGCTAGCTATCTATCTAACTATTTTGAGGGGGATTTGGGGCATATTAACTTGTGTTGTTCAGTCACAAGAGGAACAAACCTTTTGAGAAGAGAAAGGAGTCCAAGAGACAGATAATCATCTCTCAGAGTTGATGCTGCTGGAAGGAGTGATGTTTAAGAGGCAATGGAGAAGAATTACCACTTAAGTCATCCTTTTAAGTACCTGAAAAAACTGTGTTTCTTAAAAGATCCCGACAAAAATTAAAATTTTAGTGGTGAGGGAAGAAGCTGGGTGGGGTGAATGGGTCATAAACCCACAGTGCATTTAGATGAAAAAGATATTTCACTGTCATGGGACTGCAGAGCACCCACTCCTATTCTTCACCAATGGTCTCAATCAAGAGCAAAGCTTCCTGCCAGACCACTGAATTTTCTCAGTTCAAAAGCAAGACGGCTCTTCAGAGAGGATGAAAAACACCATTAAAAGAGTGCCTTAACTAACTCATTTTCGCTATTTTCTGACTCATTGCTTCAGGTCATTGCTTCAAAATTGTCCAAAATTAGCACACGTTCCAAATCAAAACATTTCAGCTTACAGGACAGTCACAAAATTTTTAAAACTTTAAATTTTTGGTCTCATAGTCATTATGCTGCCTTCCTAAACATGCCTTCTCAGTTTGGAAGTGGCATTTGAAGAACATTTGAGTATCCAAGGCAAAAGAACCTCAGAAACTAGGGAAGGAAATAATTTCAAACTGAAAAAGGTACACAGGATTCCTGTATCATAGTGGAAAGCATAAAACGTAGTGTTGTGTGGAAATGTGATAAAGCCTTACTTCTTACCAAGAGCCACCAAACAGAATTACCTTTTCCTGAGAATGCACACATCAAATGAAGATATTTTGCTGCATGTTACATAACTTAATTAACAGACAACGACACATCAGCAAGACAATCAACTTCATTATATACAATTAAATTTTTCTAAATAGAAATAAAATATATTCACATTTCTAAGGCTGTCTAGAAGACATATGCTCATAATCCTGCTTCACATTTTAACTACCTGATACACTGAAACCAATCTCCAGAGTTTGTTCAGATTTTCTGGATTGCTTCAGGGTCACCACTTGAAAATTCAATTATCTTTTCATTTATTCACTGGAAATTTGCCTCGTCCGAGAGCATTCAGGTGCTGACCCAATACTTTAACAAAAGCAGGAAGGGACCAGCAATCCATAGTACAAAATTTCACTGTGGCTAGGATCACAGCTTAGGATTACAACTATTTGATAACATTTTTAAGAGTTTTACCCAGTTGGAGTGAGAACTAGATTGACTTCCAGCATTTATAAAAATGACTAGGGCAAAAAAATTGTCTTCCACAATATTCAGTCCATCTGGTTTTTGCATAGCTGTCCTCTGTCTCTAGTTCTTTCAGACAGCTTTATGCAATTAGTTTCTTTCCTAATTAGTAGTCAGTTGGCCTCAGAATACACTTCAAGTCTTTCTTCATCCCTGCAGCCTTTAGGGATTTTTATTGTTGGCTAAATTGCTACAGCTTGTAAACACTGTGCTGTTATAGGTAAAGCTGGGCAAATAATTCACTTTCTAGCTTGTCTGCCAACCCAAAAAGATATCCAAGAGCTTGAACCATATTTAATGCTTTTTACCTTGGACTCAGTAGAAAACAGAAAAACATGCTTCAACCCAGTAGTGAGACTACTGTTCTGAGGTAGAGAAAATTTTGTTAAAGAGAATGAAGAACCAGTGAACATCTGGTATGAAGAGTGGGATGCACAGTGACATTTCTCCCCAAGGCTTTCCCAAAACTGCTCGATGAATCCAACCTGTAACTTGAACTTTAGGGAACTCAAAAGCACTTCATGCACGAAATGACTGCCAGCCAAACACTATACCCCAAAACAGGCATTTCTTCCAGGTGCTTCACTGCACTTCAAGCAAACTGGCTGTGACTTACGCTGCTCACAGTGGACACCAGAGAAGCCCTTCTGGCACTGGCAACGCTCGTCCACGCACGTCCCGCCGTTCCTGCAGCTGATGCTGCACTGCTGTGCTACAGAGAGACACCCAAAATCAGCCAAAAACACCACAAAGGAATCACCTTTTCCAGTCTTTACAATGGGATCTGAATGATGAGTAACTTTGTACCATCTCTATGCTAGATATATTTTAAGTGTATTCTCATGGAGAGGTTTTCTCCAGTTTTCCATGACTGTTACGTAGCAACTCGGAACTTTTAATTGCATTGGAGACTGTACAGTCCTAATTTCTTACCAAAACGGACTCAATGAAAATGTAAATACCACACACATTCATTTGTAAACTTGCTTCTCTTTAAGCACAATTTACCTAAATTTGTCACACAGAATAAACAGGCACGTGTGGTAAAACAAACTTGATCAAGAACTTGAGGTATTTTACCTAAGCGTAATGTACATTTGCGTATCCAGTAATGAGAAGCTGGTTTTAAGGAAGTTGGCATTTTTGTTATTGAAACTTTAAGAGAATGACTTTCAGTGAAATGTCTAATGAAAATACAGTAAGTCCTTACCAGGTCTTGATCCACACGTGGGTGATATCTGCCCACTGGCACAAGTGCACATGTTGGGGCGGGAACAAAATCCATCACCACAGCTATTTCTGCAAATTGCTGAGGAAGAGCACAGAAGGAAAGTGACAGGGATTAACAGCAACACCTGAGTCTTAAACTTGCAGGAAAAAAACAAACCAACACTCAAAAACTCACTTCACTGGGGCAGCTATTACACATGCAAAGGTAACTTTTATTTAAATAAAGCAAACTGTATTTGGGCATTATGTGTCCCTTGAAAAATTTGAATTCAATCAGAATTAAATCAAGCATATTCAAACAATGACCTGACCACTGAAAGAGGTAATCAGCTCTTTCCCCAATTAGAAATACCAGCCAATTAGGCAAGCAATGTAAAATCATTAAAAATACATCTTTTAGACCACAAAACCTTTGAAAAAACATTACCAAGAATCCAAGATTTAAAGAAATATAAACAACACCAATTTATGCTATGGGCTTCAGTCTTATAATCACCATTTTAAAGGCATTTTAGGGTCTTTTTAAATTTTTATCTTCCTAAGATTATCTGCCTTTTACCCAAAGCAGTTCTGTGGGAAGTCATTGTCCAAATGCTGGACTTTGCAGATTTTGTGGTGTTTCCCTAAACATAGTTTTCTTTATACAGATACTCCCACACTTTTATTTAAAAACTAACCATAAAAACCCCAGGAAAGCCTGTCCACCCCACATGTGTGTGTCACATGCTTGACCCTGTGCCACCTCCCTGATCACCCAAAGTCCTGCCTCCCCTTCTCACTCACTATCCAGCACAGCTCTCATGAAGAAAGGAGTGACACAACCACAAAAAAAGAGCTGAAAGTCTAAAAGATTCTAAAGCAGATCCAAATTAATACATTGAATTAATCTGCTCAAGTAGCAAATTAATCAAAAGAGAGCCTGAAGCAGTAAGAGCCACTATAGCACAAAGAAAGACGGATATTGTGCAACAGACAGCTCGTATAGCAAAAAAAACCTCAAAACCAAACAAACACCGAGAATCACAATTTCTTTGTAAGCAGGCCTAGAGTTTTGTGAGAACCAAATAATCTGGCAGCACATCTCCACTGAAGGACTACAATGGAACAAACACCTTGAGGAGATCACATGCTACCCCATTCTGTGGGCATAAAAAAGATGCAAAATGCATCGTCTACATTTATCATTAAATTCTGCTACAATTATGTCCCAAATGTGAAGGCATGAGAGATCAAAAATTTGTGGGGTTTTTCTATTTAGCTGGAATTAGAGGCACACCATGGACTGACTTAAAATACTTTTCCATGAGCAGAAGTGAGAAACAGGATTTGGATTTAGAGCACTTGAAACGGGGTTGTTTTCTTACATTCCTGTTCAGTCCATCTTTATGCAACACAAGTCAATCTCCTGATAAAGCAAGGTTTATATTTGGTCCATTTTGTTAGTTTGTTATCCATTAAGGAGTAATTTTTTTTACCAACTGAAAGCCCTAGACCTTAAGGCATATCCTAAATATGCTTCCATCAGAACAGTTTACTCTGTATAACAAAAGAGTAAAAGTAAGTAGATCTTTGGTTTTTTTAACAAAAGATCACTTTAAATCTTTTTAAATGTGCCACAGACCACCAACAACCACCACCATATCATCAGCTTGAAACACTATCAGGTCAGATTGGTTTCTTTTTGAGCTGCCACTAGCTCATAGATTTCTCCTCATGAAATACTGCTTTAAAGTCACCAGTTAGGATATGCATCAGTTACAATCAGCACATCTCCAATAAGAAGTTTGGTAGCTTGTCCAGCACCCTGTGCAGGAGATTTTTTCTAGGTGAAGAACTCTAGCTAAAGGAAACGTCATCTCCACAAACATTAAATGTGGGCGTAGAAATCTGTACACTTAAACCTTCACCAAAAGCAGAAACAGAAAAGTGTCACAGACAATACTGGTTTGCCAAAATTATTCACCCTCCAAACACGTTAGAAAGCTGCAATTAGAGTGCAGTGGTAGGGCAGGAGCTAAAATGTCCTCTGTGCACATCAATTAAAAATAATTCAAAGATTATTCTGGATGTGGGCAGACCTGAGACCAAGGCCTTTAGGAGGCAACTGAAAGTCACAATTTAAAGGGTATCTTGGAAGGATTGCTGAAAGCCCATAACCACGTTTGAGCCAGACACACAGCTGAATCTGAAAAGCCTATCAACAGTGTAACAGGCAGCCTAAATCCTTCTTTGCAACTCTACTGTACAGTAAAGTACGCCAGTATTGAAAGAGTTGGTAAATGTGAACAGAACATTTTGAGGAATTCCTTTTATGCCACAGGGATATTAATAAAAGGATCTTCCTCTGAATGGCACCATCATCTTTTGCTGGGAAATTCTGGGTTAGCTTTAGTGCTAAAATAAGAGCTACACAGCACAGTTAGCCCCAGTTAGTATTAGCTAGTCATGTAAAACCAATTTACATTGGCTTAATCATGTAAAACCAATAGATGTGAACAGGTGAGAGAGGCTTGGAATAATAAAAAAAAAAGCCACCAAAAGTCAAAAGTTGGGGGGACCTTGGCTTATTATCATTTCCTTCCCTAGTTTAATCCTGCATGCCTGCAGTTTATCAGATGGAGTATTACAAAGACCTCCACTGCTTACATAAAGAACAGTATGCTCCTGAACATGAATTCTGAAGTTGAACCTACTTATTAACAAAACAGACAGCGACAAGCTAGAATGAATGGCAATAGACTAAAATTTTAAGGTCTGTAGGAAGCATGTGTCTACTATCAGCTGTTACCCAATAGAGAGAAAGTTAAACTTCATTTTCTGTTTCACAGTAAACATTCCCTAAGACATCATCCCATCAGAATTCTGAGCACATTCCCCCCACACACAACCTTTTTCCTTTGTTTTTTGCCATGTCATATATGTCAAAAAACACATCTGTCAGCACAGCACCTACCAAGACCAGCCAGTAGCCAGTCTACACACCTGACAGGTAACAAAACACAACTAAAAATTACAGACCAGAGAGTAAGCATCCCAGATGTAAAGAAACTTTCTATTCTATTCAAATAGAATTCCAAGTTTCAGAGAACTTCAAGATCTGATCTGCTTATATCAAGATCTTTTGGCTTTTTTTTTCCCTTTTACTAGAGTTCAGTATTGATTTGACAAAGTTTTTTTTTTCCTTTTTCCTTCGCTGTTATAGATTTTCTTTAAAAACTAGGTGGAGACATGTCTCTTATGAACACACCAAGGTCTTTGGGCAACCCTTCAGGTACAAAGAATGTGGACCTGTAAACCCATCTTGGTTTGGCTTTTTTTTCCCTTTCCTGTATTTTTAAAACTAAGGTGAAACACAGAACTGAACTGGCTTTGAATGGAACAGTGACTGGCAGAAGAATTATTTACTTGTGTTGTTACCCCTGGAGCAGTAGAAGCAGTCAGACACTTACGAACAATGCACTGATTTCCTCCAGTAAGCGTCTTCCATCCAGGGCAGCAGTAGGAGCGAAATCTAGAACCACACACATTTGGCCTGCGACACAGACAAATCAATAAACGTGTACGGGAAAACATGAAGCACTCTAAAGAGAATTTAAATGTTTTACATACACACACAGGAAGAATTCGGCTGCCTAAAACAAACAAAAAGTGCATAGCGAAGTTGTCTACAAAAAAAATCCTCCCCAGAGGAGAACCAAATCTTCCCCCAAGGCATTTTATTCTGGGTTAGTTCAACTGATGAGTATAAGGAGGAGAGGTAGATGAGGCAAGAGCAGGCCACATTCACCCTCGTTGCAACAGCTGAGGGTATGGAAGGGATGAGTTTGATTCTGCTTTCATTCAAAGTCTGAGAAGCGTTGCCATAAAAACGGGCTTCTTGCTGTCATCTGACACAAGACAGAAGGGATGACTGCTCACAAGGATACATAAACTAACTCAAAATACCAAGAAGTCCCCGAAACATCAAAAGAAAAAACCAAACCCACTTTGCATCGTTTATTTGTAAAACCCCCCCAGAAAAGTGAGCGTCAAAGTATCGGAACACGCTAGACCAAGGAGCCCAAAGGGGTCAACTCATTAGCTGTAACGTAGGCCCTCTACAATGTCTGCTTTTAATTAAATCGCACTAATTAGGAGGCCAGATTCCACAGGCAAGGACCGAAC
>VXBQ01014603.1:79873-90424 GCA_013400175.1 Phainopepla nitens | reverse complement strand
CAAAGGATTTAAAAAGCAAAGCCTTTGTTTAAAGCTATTTAATAATTAGATTTTACTGGCCACAAATGGTTTGCATTGACTAGAAGAGAAACTTTTGCTGACCATCTGTTGTAGTTCATTAGAAAGTCAAAGGTACCAGAAAGAATACAATGGCAAAAAAAACCCCAACAACAACAAAATGCCTAAAAGGAAAAAATGCATGCCTCACATTGAAGAATAGCTGTGTAGACAGTGGTGCTGATGTGTGGGGCTANTGCCTCCTTTCACAGGCGATTGCCCCTGAGATCTCTCAGCTGCTCAGGGCCTGCAGGTGGCTTCCTGTGATTCTCTCCAAGTGACCTTGGGTGGCTTGAACATTTTAAATAGCTACAGTGGTTTTGATTTATTAGTCTAGATAATTTTGACAAAACTGTTTGACGAGTAAGCATACTTACAATCATACCAGCCTTTTTTAGAGATTGTTGACCTCTTGTGTGATCTGAGAGGTTTTAATTACCTCTGTTCTTTAAATTAGTTCAGTCAGAGCCTTCCTGCAGCCTAAGGCAAATGAGGAGATAGGCTTTGGGAAAACATGGACCTGAAGACCTTGCCTAATTTAATGGGTCACGTATTCCCTAATCCCAAGAGAAATCTAAAGTAGGATTTAGTAAAACTCCCCTGCTAAAGTGGGAGTAGAGGGCAAAAGTGTCTTCTGGACTCACTAATATATGTCAGGTGGTGGTTACTCATGAGGGCAGAAGTCCTTTGCAAGGAAGATAAAACTTCCTGTAAATGTGGAGATTGGGGAGCTCACCACTTGAGATGCCACCATCACCTCTAGTCACCCTTCATTTGCAGTTACCTATCCCTATGACTTAATACTTCTTAATGCAGAGTTGGACTAAGCAGGCTGAGGAAGGATCATGAGGTGGTTTGGTCGGTGATATAAATGAGATGATAATTTCTGACTGTTAGTGGCATCAGGGATGTCAAGCAATAGTGGAGAAATGAATTTTGCAAGCGTAGGTTGAGTCACAAAGCAGATGTGCTTTATGGCTTTAATATCACTGCATTAGATAAAAAATTTGAAGAGAAAAGAAAGGCGAGATGTCTTCTGAAAATGGTAGGATTAGCCTATTTCTGAAGTATGGGTGTACTGTGAATCATTTGACCATCCCGGGCTAAAGCTCTCTTTATAATGAAGTACTGAAGTACTGAGGAATACTCCTCTTTGAGCAGAGGAATCTGTTAGTGCATTTTGGATTTTTCTGCTTCTTTCTCACTTTCAGGAATGGAAAAGGAAAAAAAATTATCCTGTAAAGGATAGAGTTTCCAGGGTAAATGTTGTAGGGAATGATAATCAGGCACAAATCCATTAAAACTACAATGCCCACAAAGAGCAAAATATGCAATTTTGCTATTCCTTTGAAGTCTACAGTTGTTCCTGTTGTGCATATGAGCAGCTCCCCTTAAAAATCACTGAGAGTTATAGTGTACATTTGAGGACTGATGTGGTCTGTACAGCTAGATGTTGCCAAGAGAAGAGATTTCACAACTTCAGGATTCAGGAAATACGATCAAAAGTGGAAGAAAGTTCAAGGATGATGATCTTGGAGAAAGGTTGGATCTTGCCAAGAGGAAATTGCTGGTGACCTTGCTGAACTAGCATGGTGCAGGCAGATTGCAGAGATTCTAACATGGGAGTAATTAAAGAGGGCATGTTTTGGCATGTAGCTGGGGGAAAACATCACAAAATTGGAATAAAATTATCATTAATAAGTTAAAAGTTTTGAATTTAAGAGTTCCTTCCTGTCACTCACTTGAATGTAGCATTGATGTGACAGAATGAAGAAGAGGAGACTATTAGGCTCAACTGTAAAAGCTAGGTTTTTTCCTGGTTTTTGGAGAACATAAGTTCAGCTTTGTCCGGCTTAACATCCTTTTTTTTTTAGATTCAGCAGATTCAGCCACTGTTACCTGTAACCAAGCAAAGATGTTAAAGAAAGAAATAACAAGCAAAATGTATTCTGAAACACTCATTCAACAAGTAGGTTGCCTGCCATTTTCCTGCCTTGAAAACATAACCTGTTGCTGAAGAACAGATTTATGAAAACTGGTTAAAAGCCCTACTTAGATCAAGTAGAGTTCTATTACTCTCTGTTACTTGTGTTTATCACTGTATTAACTTATAAAATAATCCCTTTCCTCCCCTGCATTCTTGGTTGGATTTAGCAAAAGCTGAAGTGGCTGGTGGGAGACTTAGACAATGCTGGATGTGCCTATATGAGACTGTTGCATTTCCACCTTTTTCAAGTAGCATACATGTTTCTTTTTATCGTAGTCTCTCAGAGAATGACACAGCCTACAGCAAGCAAAACAGTTACAACTGATCACAAAGCAATTAGCCTTTTTCATCCCCTCTGTAAGACCAGTGTTATAAAGAATGTTGTTTTCTTCACTCTTTGGAGTAATGAATTTCAGTTTTTTTCTGGTTTATGTGCTTGGTATGAGAATTAGCCTATGGACACATGCTTCTTCCTAACATGCATGGTGTACTTTTAAAAAATGTCCCTTGTGGTAAGTAATAACTAAAGACTTTTGTTTCATTTTTATATTTTTCTGCCAGCAGATATGTGTTTCTTTCTGGTAATGAACTCAGTCAATATATTCTGGGTGTAGCTAGGGCCCCAAGTGATTAAGAACTCAAACAAAAGAGATGTAAAAACCAGATGTAAATCTGTCCAATCAAGTCATCGTTTGCACAGTGTAAAACCAATGCATGTGTCTAAACTTGAGAAGAGGAAAAAAAAGACATCTGGCTTATAGAGGGTGAAATATGAAAGCAGTAGACACACAGGAGGAGTTGGGTTACTACTGGATGACCAAGGATCAGCTGTAATACTCCTCACGTGAAGCAGTAGCCCTGCCACTCCTGCTTTTAGGAATGGACTTAAATTCCTTGTACTGAGGTTTCTGCTGGTACTGGGCTGATTGGACAGTTTCATCCTGGGGCAGTTTTCTCTGTCTGCAGGCGGTGGTGTTAGAAGGTGCCCATCTGCACCGCCTTCCTGTGTACAGGCTGGGTTGGACTGTGTGCAGCCGTGTTCTTCCTGCCCAGCCTTTCTCCCAAAACCTTTTCCAGATGTATCCTGATGTGCTAAACTGCTTAAATTAACTCCAGATTGCTCTGTTTATTGTGTGCCAGAGGAGTGACAGAACGCAATCAGAGCAGCTTCCTCTCAAATAAACTCCAAGAAAGAGGGGGTATAGGATATTAGGATGGAAAATATGGGTTCTGGGAAGAACCCTGAGGCTTTAATGCCTGTATATTAGATTAGGTCTCTGCTGTTTGCATTTTAATTCTAAGTTTTGGCAGCTTCATATCCCTGGAAGTGGGTTTTTGAGTTGTTTTTCTTTTTTGTTTTTCTTTTTTCTTGTTAAAAGAAAACAAAAGGTTGTTTGGTCAAAGTAGTCATTGCTTCTCTCCCCCTCAAATGACATTGGAGAAAAGTGAAATAATGTTCCCCTAAGGTTGTCAGCCTCCTTGTGGGCCATGTGCACCTCAGTGCCTGTGCTTCATCTGAAGTCAATGACCTCTTTTCTTGTATATGGCTCTGATCAGCAGTAAATGTAAAACTAGTTCTCCACCAGCTCCTGTCTTCACAGTTGGGATAGCATCCTCTTTTCTTACCTTACAACTTGCAGCCTAAAATACAGCTGTAGCAGGTCTGAGGTCAGGTCTTTCCGTAGATCTCAAGATGTGGTTTTGACTGGTTGCTGCTTATAAAGAGTATCTGTAAGCACAGTAACAGCAGCGCTACTTCATGCTTTTTTCTTCCAAAAGCTGCTATAACTATGCCTCCTAATTAGGTCCATAATATTTGCACTAGGCTTGTTCTAAGAGGGTGACACTGCTTCCAGAAGCAGAGGAAGAAACCCAACTGTATTCAAAGTAAACTTCTTTATGCTTTTACTGAATAAAAGCACCTGGGTGCTGCCAGCTATTGGGCAGTTTCCGCAGTTAGAAAACTTAATATGTAAAATTCAGTGCTTCTGAGCATACTTTTGATGTCAGCCCTATCCTGTCCTCCTTTTATTATTGTCTGTCTATCATATGGACATATCTCTTCTGTTTGATAGGGAGAGATAGGGGATGCATTTGGAAACAAAACATCCTCCTGAGTTGCAACAGTTATTTATTTTAAATGCAATGAGGGAGCATATAGGAGGAGTTCTGTTCCATTTAGCAAAGAGGAACCACCTTAGTTTCACTCCTGTCTTCACAAAGCCATGGAAGTATTAATCAGAAGCAAGAAACTGGAATGGGAGTTATTACTGACCACATTTCCCCTTAAAACTTTTTATGCATGTATTTCATGCTAGGTTACATATAGTTGATGGTTTTAGGATGTTATCAGCCTGTAGTTTCAGGAGTAGCAGAAGCTTGAAAGGTTTTTTGGAGATGCTTTAATTTGATAGCATATTGAAATACCCTTGAATTATATATGATAGCATTATAAAATAAACTAAAGTTGTTTTCTTCTTCTGGTCTCACTTTAAAATACTGTGTGGCTTTAGACAAGGCTTTCAAATAGAGCTTGGCATGATTTATGTATCAGACAGATGTGTGCTAGATCAGCTTACTGCAGGGGCCCTTGAGGAGAAATCAGAGAGTATGGGAGTTTTCTATTGCAGCTTCAGAGAAATTAATCAATTCAAAAAGACTAGGAGCTAAAGTACAGGTGGAAAACAGGAAAAAGAGCTGGGCCGTGCCGATGTCGGATTTGAAAAGTACTGTAGGTACATAAGGACTGTTTGGCAAGTGTTTTGTAACTGTTTTCAGGAAAAAGGAGACCTGAGTGTTAGTAGCCAGGAGCCAGAAGTGTTATATTAGATCTTTAAAGACTCTCGTGGTTGGTTGAAGTTATCATGAATACATGATAAACAAATACTGAATTGATTCATGATATCTAATTGTATTTATATAATCCTATATACTTAAAGTTTTCTTCTTTCTTCACCCTTGCAGATTTATTATTTCAAATTATCTATTTGAGCTGTGTTCTGAATAGGATAGAAAAAGTGTTTTCGTAGTCAAAGATCTTTTTGGCACACAGCACTTAATTGCATTTGATTTTTCTCTCACCTTTTTTTTTTTTCCTGACTGATTCCTAATCAGTCAAATCCTAAATGTTGGTTGGTTGTTTCTTGCTCTGTGGGTATATGAGTTATATACATACAGATGTATTAAAATTTTAGATAGCTATTTTAAAAAATAAATTTCGGTATCCAAGAAATATTTAAATTTCTAAACCTCATTAACATAAAGCATTTAATGTGTTTTTAATTTCGTGAGTGAGTGTATGTGTGATATCAAGCACTTTTGGTCTTCTGTAACTTACTGCTGAAATTTATTTATGCAGAATTTGTTGTGCTCTGAGGTATACAGAGAAAAACAATTCAGAAATACTTACCCTACTGGATTGCTGTGCTAAAGAGAACTTTTTTTCTTAAGATTGTTAGTTTTCTTGTAGGGATTAAATAATTACTATTGTATTTTCTAAAGTTATTGTCATAAAGATTTTCCATATCACTCCTTGTTCTACAAATGCCAAAAATCATTGTTAAACTTACCTTGAGAATTAAGATTATTAGGATATAAACTTAAAATTACAGTTCTGATACTGTAATCAAAATTGTATATGTATCATGAACTTAAACACATCTCAGCAGAATGGAAGGTGTAGAATAAATAGAAGTTAAAGACAGTTTTTGTAAATGATGAGTGTGTTTGTGAAGTATTCCTACTATCTAACTCAAGTAGTCAGCATGAGTGATTTTTTTTCCCCTTGTAAGGAGACTTATAGGTAGCTCTTTTTTACTTGAACTAAGAAAATGCAAACTGAGGAGAAATGCTGGAGTGAAAACTGCTTAATAACATAACCAAATACAGTCCTGGATGAATCTTTGGAGAAATTCCAGGAAGCCCTCTTGGAAGAGCTTATCTAGAACAATTTGCCAGGCATGTCAACTGGACTGTGGGTTGTAGCTCAGTTGCGGTTGAAAGAAGAATGCACCAACCTGAGTGGTCACAAGAAAGACAAAAAAAACATGCTCTATTAGGAAGAAAAATAAAATTCACTTTTCTCTAGTGTAATTGAAACAAGGCCTGGTCTGTTTGAACAAAATAGGTAGGTGTACAACAAGACACATTGTTTCTTTTGGGAAAAAGAAAGAAAGCCAAAAGTTTTAATGTACAATTTACTATTTTTAATCAACACACTTAAGCTCTATCTAACACTTGACCAAAAAAAAAAAAAACCAGCAAGAAATATCTTTAAATGAAGACTAATTTCTGGCCTATTTTCAGAGAAAATAGTACCTCTATTCTAAATCATCAATGTGAAGATTTTGATCAAAAGCTGCTAAGATAGCATGTGCAGGCAGTAGAAGTCAGAGGAGGAAGTCGCTTAGTCCACATGTCCATATGGGTGGACTAGGGTGTTGCCTATACTGTACTGAGGTGGTCTTTGGAAACTCTTATTATTGCGTTTTTCCCACTATCCAAAAAAATAAAACATAAAGGTCTCTTTGTAACTTTTTAAATAAGTTTTTCATTCCACTGCATAGACAATAATGGATTTTCTTTTTTTTATGCGAGCAACTGGGGGAGATTGAGCTCGCTTTATTAGAGAGCTGGCCTTACACAGTATTACAGTACTTGTTTACATTTAATTTCTTTTCCTAAAAATAATTTTCAAGCCCATTGATCAGTCCGAACTGAATTTCTCAGAGAAGTGATCTTTTATGCCTAAAGTTTTAACAAATCTGTTAATGCTATTAATATTGCCCCTGAGTTCAGTAACTACTGTGGATTTTTCTTGGCAATGAATGCATGCATGTGAGAGATATTTATGATCCTGGGAAGGACATTTGTCAGAGTTTGTTCTTAAATCAACCCTTTTACCTTTTTTTGGTTTTCCACTGTCTAGTGAGGTACAAATCCCAGATGAAGCTTTCCTCACAGTTGTGAGCATCTATTTCCAGTGGTTATCTTCATAGTGCAAAGCAGACTGTTGCTTCATTTCCAGGGTAATTTTGTAAGAGAGTCCATCCAAAGACTTGAATCTATGCTTCATTAATTATTGCTCTCAGAATTGTTTTATTGCTGTTATTCATTGTCCATCTCTTCTTTAAAGAAGTCTTAGTTATTGAACTGCTTACTAGTTACATACATCCCACATCACTATATATATATACACTGGGGTAGTCAAAATGTTTGACAGCTGGCAACTCTTCAGAGAAGTATTTGGGAGAAACAGAAGGGCCTCTGTTTAGTTTTGTCTATTGATTCCCTTAAAAACTCCTGCAAAACATCTCTTACAGTTTAGAAATTACAAATTTAGCAAATTAAACTCTTTCTCATGTATATGACAGTGAATATTAATTTCAAAAGCAGATCTTTGTGAAAGAACATTTGCCTTAATTTTTTTAAAGTTGTACTTTATATTCAAGACACACAAACTGTACTTTGCATCTATTTTTCTTATGTTGAAAGATTTTTATTACATATATTTTTTTAAATAACCCTTCCTCTTCTTTATTTTTAATGAGTGAACCTCTTCTTTATTTTTAATAAGTGAACCACAGTAGTTGGAAAGGCGATCACCTGCATTTTAAGAATAGTTTATATTCTCTGACTTTTCTGGGTTGAAAATATGTCCTATTTTCACCCAAATTGTTCTGGGATGGAGGTATTTTGCGGCATATTTTTGGTTTTCTGCTTGTTCCATGCAGGCTGGTGTTGATTCAGCTTTTAAAGTAGCCAGGATGCTTCTGTTGCTCTCCTTTATTCTCTTGTCATTTACCCAGCTTATATGTGCTGTGCATTTTTTCATGGTTGGTGGTGGTGCCTGCTTCAAATTCTGTTTCATACCATTCTTGCTTTAGTGGGACTGTCTCTTCCCCATATTCTCCTTTGTTACCACAAAGGAGAGGAAAATTTGTAGAGGAAAATTCTGTGAGTATGGAAATAAAGCATCAAAAGCAATAAAGGTATCCCCCTCCTTAAAATAATACAAAATAAGAGTGATTAATGCTGTGAGAAATAATGGTAACTAAATGTCTCTCAAAGCAAGCCAAGCTGAGCAAGGAATAAAGCTCTTTAAAAATGTATGATGCTTCCATTCAGGAAAGCAAACAAAGCTGCATAAATTGGCAAGATAATGCTTATGGCGAGTGGCATAATTTCTAGATACAGCCTTATTCTCTCCCTTTTCATCCTTTCTTCAGCAACAAGAGCTGGTTAGTTTTATGATTTTTAATACCCCTAGTGTGTTGTGGGTACTGCTGTTGTCTAAATTGTGTAGATGTAACTGCAAAAATTATTCTTACAGATAAGAAATATACACTCACTACATTTTCCACATTGTTTCAGTATTTTTTATGAAAATTATATTTGATGTTTGTCTCCAGCAAAGAGATAATGAAGTATCGTGCCTGGAGGAGGCTTGTGTTTTCAGCTGAAGTATTAAGGCTGAAACTTTAATACTAAGCAATCTTACAAATCAGAGCCACAAAGTGTAGGTAGCTTGATTCCAAAAGCTTTGCTCTGGAGACTGTCTTCTGACATAAGATAGAATAAGTCATGGAGAGAAACAGTATCAAAATGTGTGATAAATAGTTCAGAAAATATTATTTTGAAATGGATTTAGAATTGGATAGGAATCCAGTGTAGTAAATGATTCCATTTGTTTCACACCTAAGTGGATTTTAAGTCTGTGCTTTAAACTACTGTGAGTTTCCATATGGACTTTGGAATTTGTTCCATGTTTGAAACACTTGGGTAAAATAGCATAAGGAGTTAGTAAGGATTAACTTATTTGGGAGCAAATGAGGATGATAGTGCTTCCACAGATGAAGGGTCTGTCTAGCCAGGCACCCCCTTACTGTGGCAATTCTTGGTGGCACATATATAGGAAACTTAGGTGAAAACTTGCAAATCTTCAGCAGTTTGTGGCTGAAGAGACTCCTGTAACTGAGGTGATGTGTTTTCATACAGGAAGTATAAATTTTTTTCAACTTTAATTTCTTCAGTGGCTTTCTGAACTCATGCAAGCTTTTAGCATCAATATATACCTCCACAGCTCTTGATTTAGAGGAAATGTACCTGAACATGCACATACACAGCTGGTGCCCATCTTGTCTCTTGCTGTCTCCTGGTGGGTAAAGCCAGGAGCAGAAGCAGTTACAGTCCTGAGTGGACTTTCTGTCAGGTCTGTGCTCCATGCAATCAGTGGCTTCTTGTTAATTCCCTCTCTCCCTTTATTATTTAGTGGTTAGCTTAATATTTGATTGATCCAGGACCCATTAGGGTCTTTCGCGGTTATGTAACCAACTCCTCTTTAACAAATTGTCAGTATTTGAAGTCCTTGATAACATTTCAGACTATGTGGAAAGTGCTGCTTACATGAAAGCTGCTAGTGACACATCAGTTATGTTCTGCCCACCTAGAAAGAAAACAACCTTAATAATCAAACCAGAAACCATCCTTTTCTTTCCTTCAACACTTTCTTGATAACTCAGTCAAGAAATTATGCAGGAAGGACCATTTGAACATAAATTCATGAGAAAGGAAAAAGTAATGTTCTAGCAATGTGAGAATGAGAAGTCAAATGAGGGGGATGAGTCTTGTTTCATATGTCAGATTTTTTCATTTGCGTATCAGATCAAATATCAAAACACGGTTTTCCCCCTCCTTTCTTTTAAAGTTGATGTACTATGTCTGAATGCTGGTACAAGACACAAGTTTTTTCATATGGATGTTAGATAGACTCATTGTATCAGGGAAGTTAATGTGTAGTGAAACTGGCAGAATGTGAATGTTTTTACAGAAAGCAAGGAAAAAGTAAATATTATAAAGGTTTTACTGTAACCTGAGAAGTGCACGCTTCTCTCTCACTATTCTTCAGAAATACTAACTACTTCTATAATTTCCTTGCTACTTTGTTACTGATAATCAGGAATTTGAAAAACCCTTGTATGCTGCTATTAAACTTATATGGTGAGCAGTCTGTGTTACAAAAGAGGTATGTAACATGTTTAAGTTCCGATTCCTCTGTATGTCCAAACTGTGCTCTAAAACAGTGTGGATAAGATGCCTTTTATTCTAAGGCCACCAAAGGTTAAAAGCTACTGAAAACTCTGTTCTGTGAGTATCTCTGACAGGAATTCCTGTTTACATTATGAGTAGAAGGAGTTGTTGAAACTAATTGTCATGATTTGACACGGCTTTTTTTTTATTTTTGTTGTAACCGGCAACTGCTTTAAGTTCTCAGATCTCAGAGCTCAACGTCTTTGTACGAGAAATAATGAAATAAATGGCTCTTGGTTAATTTCTTTTTAATCCAGAAATGCAGAAACATGGGCAACCCAACTGGAAATTAGTTGGGCCACAGGACATTTAACTCTTTTCAAATAATTCTATTTTTGCCAAGTGCTTCATTTAGCTTAGGCTTCTGCTTTTCAAAGTCTTCACAGATATCTGTGGTTTATTCCTTTGTGGAGCAAAAG
>VXBQ01014603.1:67444-79855 GCA_013400175.1 Phainopepla nitens | reverse complement strand
TGGTCTCCTGTGTGCAGTAGAAAGATGTGGGAGTTTACATTGATCCCTAATTAAACACAGAAACACAGAATAAGCTGAGTTGAAAGGGACTTGGAAGGAACCCACAGAGACCATTGAGTCCAGCTCATAGCCCTGCACAGGACCATCCCCCCATGTGCCCAAGAGTATGTCCAGTTGCTTCTTGAACTCTTGTCAGCCGGGAAGATAATTTTGTTCTGGTTACAGTAAAGTTCTTCTTTAAGGTGTTGGACTTCTTGTTTCTTCCCTCAAATTCATGTTTTCTTAATCAGAAAATACAGTATGAACCTGTCAAATTACATTGAATGTCAGTTCAGCAATTAGTATTTGAAATAGTTTTAACCTCATTAAAATAGAGGAAAATTATACTTAAAAGAATTGCCAGCAGTGACTCTTCTGAGAGCATTACAGTAGGTTTGAACAAGAACAGCTGTGTAACAGTACTGGAAATAAATTCAAAGAATCATTACTGTTAACTTCAAGGATCTGGATTTTATCCTAAGAGTGGAAGCTTGGTCAGAGAGATTTAAAAAGACAAGCATACCATGAGCCATCTCTAATTCACATTGATGTTTCTGTAGCTGTGGTGATTCAGCTTTTTCTGTAACCATATTATATATTATTCTCACCAAACAATAAATTTAGTTTCTGAATCACTTCAGTTATGTTAACTAGTTACAATTCATTTTATTAGGACTGTCTCATTCTTCCTGAGGAGAAGGAAACCCTGTTTTGTCTAACCTTATATATCAGTATGACTGCCTAAAAATCTGGAAAAAATGCTTTTAAACTAGATATGCAAGTATTGTCCTGAGACTGGAATAACAGGTTTCCATTTTAAGCATATTTTACTGCTTTGGAAACCAGTGTATTCTGAGTACTAATGATAGCATTGATAGAAACTCTTTTTGTGGTCTTTAAGTTAGTAGAAACTAAATTTTTGACGTCTTCGGTTCTGAAAGCTTTGGATCTGTAATGGTGCTTTGAATCGTGGTCAGAAGTTGTTCCTAGCACCGTCTTTCTAAATTACTGTCTTCTGTTGCGGTATAATTTCTTTATAATGAGAAGTTCTCATTGATCTAGTTTGTAGCTGTTAAAATGTAACATATGTTTATTACTTGGCCCTGAATGTTTGACATTATATGAATATCTAACTGCAGTATCCAAATACTTGCATGATACACCTGTATGGTGAAAAATGTTTTCAAATGGATGAATAGGTGTTGTGGGAGGGATTGTTGTTTCTTTCTTACCAAGAATTTTTTTTGTTTGTTTGTTTTTCAGATAACGGAGGACAAACTTTAGCTGGGGGGAATAACTGGCCACTGAGAGGGAGAAAATGGACCCTCTGGGAAGGAGGAGTGAGAGGTGTAGGCTTTGTTGCAAGTCCTTTGCTGAAACAGAAAGGTGTAGAAAGTCATGAACTCATCCATATCTCTGACTGGCTGCCAACACTGGTGCACCTTGCTGGAGGACATACCAATGGCACTAAGCCTTTGGATGGCTTTGATGTTTGGAACACTGTCAGGTAACTTTCGTGTCCAATAACCATGTCATCATTCTGGTATGAGAAGAATTTAATCAGCCCAGAAAACAGAACTGGAACAGGGAGGGAAATATTACCTGTTCCTTTTCCATTGAAAAGGGAAGATATAAATGCAGTTAATTGTGCTGTCTATGACAGAATTATCCAGGTTGCAAGTTAATCTTAGTTAGAGATGCAAAGCCTCCATACAGCTTTCACTTGGTGCTTTGAATTGTTCAATATGAACACAACAGCTCACAAGCATGGTATGCTTCTTCAAGAACATTCTGTTATCCCTAAATATGTTAACTGATTTTGTACGGCATGGAGTATAAGTTAGTAAATTCATGGACCTAACCCTGCTCTCTACAGAGCTCAGTCAGGTGTCTCTGCAGTATGCATCTGGAATTGGACATGTGGGAAATCTGTGCAGACACTGAACTCACTAAACATGGATTCCACCTTGACGTTTGTTAGCTCAGTATGAGACTTGTCAGGCTGGCTCACAGTGTAACCATTTGCATAGACCCATGTCGTGCTGTCGAGTGTCTCAAAAAACCTTTAAGGTCGAGTACAGAAGTACACCTGACCAGGTTCCTGAAGGTCGTGATGTTGTGACTGATTCAAGCAAGCTGAAATATTCAAAAGCACTGTGCAGACATGCTTAGATGACTGGAGAAAAGAGGAAGCATAACTCCAGCTGGGTTATTTCAATGTTCTTTTATTGCACTAAGAAGGATTACAAAGTCCTTAAAACCTAAGCTTCTGCAGAATTTGAAAGTTCTATGACCAACCTTTAGTTTTGCAAAAATTATGTTGGTTTAAATTCCTTCGTTTCTTCCTTTTCTGTGCTGCATGTAATATATTCATTGATAGGGCTAAATCCTGTTATCTGTCTTCGTAGAAGTTATATTCATTTTAGTAGGTCTTTGAATATAGTTTTAATTCACATAAGAATAATTTGGGATGGAAAGTTCAATACTACTAAAGCAGAGTAAAAGGACCAACAGTTCTATTTCCTATATGCTATTCAGTTGAGGATTAGTGGTCTGTTTCTTTTGGTAGCCTTTGTTCTGTTTTTATAGTAGGTAGACTATACCATATTATGTGTGTTATCACCTTTTGTCCCCTTCTTTTTTTTGTGTGTCTTAGTATCCTAGACTGTGAATTGCAAGAGTTAAAAGCAATTCCTAACGAAACATAAGCAGGTATGCTATCTGGGTTTGGGACTGAGATGAGAAATGGAGAGTTAGAGTAGGCAGATTTGAACCATATACCCGTCCATGGATTCATCTATATGGATCTTGCAGTGAAAAACAAAAAGCAAAACCCAACCAAAGCCGCTACACCTCCCCAGAACTAAACCGCATATCTTGAGTTCAGAATTGTTTTGTCTATACCTGTAGCATTACCTGTTTGAAACTGGTAAGCTTGATTTCATTCTTAGTGCTGCCTGTGTTCCTTCAGAGCTAAGGGGCGGTTTTCTGTAGTAGCTGGAGTTTACAGGAAGCTGATGGCCTTGTGCCCAGGTGTGCTGTATGGCTCTCTTCCAAGTGGAAGAAGATAACAATATGTATAATTGAGGCCAGGGATCATTAACTGCCGGGAAGGAATGGGGACTCCCATGCAGTCAGAAGAAGTAAAATGTTTTACTTGTCAGTGTTCCTGTGGGGGAACTTAGCATCAGCAAGATCCAGGGTACAACTAAACCAAAGACTTCTCTTCCAGCTACCATTAGTATTCCTTCCTGCTTCAGGTTCAATTTCAATAATGTATTTTTGCAATGGATTGTTCTTCTCAGATCAGGTTATTTCAGCAGGAGAGTTGTTGGGAAGGATAGGTACAGCTGTGGCAGCACACTGCTGACATTTGTATTGCTCTCTTTGTAAAGGGAATGAATGAAATGTTTACTGGCACTGCCAGTGTTTTCGGGTGTGTCAAAGAGAGGGCCTCTGTCTGGACAGGTAACAAGTGAGGTGTCATAACTGTTAGGCTATTCCTTGGTTGACCTTGCAGCCAAAATGTCAAATTTCATATGATTTTCCCATGTAATTAGGATAAATGAGTGTATTAAATTTCATGACCAAAACTCAAAAGGTCACTTGAATATTGGATAGCAAACAATGAAGGCACAGTGCCCTTTTGGTCATGTCTGATGAACAGTTCAAATGTGTTGTTTTTCGGGGACCAGATGTCTCACAGTGAGTAAAATTATAACTTGCTACAATTCTAACTCATTAAAAAAAAAAGAAAATTAATCACTGTGTAACACCTATTTTTTTTTTTTTTTACAGTTTAATATAAATAGATGCATAAGCTTCTTGTGATTTTTTTTTTTTTTGGGGGGGAGGACTTTCCTGGGCCTGGTGGTTTGTGTAATCAAAAGGAAAAATCATAAATTTGGAACCTTCATTTAGATATTCAAAAGAATATATGAGATGGTGCAGATATTCTCAAAAAAGAAGTTGAAATAATTGAATCTATTTCAGTGATATCTGTCTATTAATGATCAGTATTTAAAAGATGGATTCTTAATATGGTATTTATATAATAAAAATATAATAGTGCAAGGTAATAATTTATAATAAATCTTATACTACTGAAAATAACTATATATAAATGTAATATACTATAGAAATAAAAATAGATATACAATACACAGAAATTCTACATGAATTTTTAAATGCTGAGTGTAAATTCTGAAATTCGCAACCAAGATGAACTTTCTGTCATGATTTTAAATGTCTGGTTGTCCAAATTAGGAATCACATTAACATGACACCAATTAATATTAAGTTCTTGCAGTACAAAGGAGTGCTGAGAGTCACATATATAGCCAAGTATTCCTTTCATACCTCATCTACTTAATTCTGGCCGGAAGAACCAGAAGACATTTAATGGTTCGAAGGAAATAGCAGGAAAATATGATGTTCAGGAGCATACATCTTGTATACAAAAATACCTTATTTTGCATTTTTTTTGGTTACCTATACTCCATACTCATACTACAGTTTCTGTAATACAGTGCATGAAACTGAGGAAGCAGTGTTTGTGTTCTCACTGTTTGAACTCTCAGGTAAAAATCTGCATGGTACTTAAAAGCTCTTTGAGCTTAAAAGCTCTTTTTAACTCAAAAGCTTGTCTGCTCTTTCCAAATCCATCTGCTGACCCATTACTGTTTCAACACTGTATCACTTAAAGACTTAAAAAAAAGGAATGTGATTTTATTTAAAATAGAAACTAGAATATAGCAGGTTTTGCTCACACTCTCACAATCTGACAGTTTGCCTAGCCAGACACGGAGGCAGAGAATTTCAAGCCATCCACATGGCATCCTGGCACATGATGTTTGTGGACATGTAATGGGCCCAGCAGCTATTGCTGTGGTGCAAAGGTCAAGGGATGCTGGGTGTGAGGTCCTTCAATCTTCTTCTGTGTTCTTCCTAGGTTGGTAACTCGGCACAGGTTCTAGTTATGCCTGTTTGTGTCATTTTGATGCTGCATCTGTGTCCTTCACCACCTCTCTGAGTCCCTGAGGACCGTTGCTACTTTGTCTCCAGATGACACTGTCCAGTGGAACTGGCTTGGAAGTGCTGGGGCTTTGCTGACATGCTTGTCTGGATTGTCATTAACATGGGCTGTTACAAGAGCCCTTTCCCTGCTCTTGTGTTCATGATGTTGTCTTCACATGCAGATTTTACCAGTCTTTCTCCACCCATACCAATCTTGGACTGGTTTTCTGTGCAAAAATTTGTTGCAGCATATAATTAAACCAGTACCACGTAATTTTTATTTTCCTCTGAGTCCCTTTGAAATGAAATTTAACTTCCTCTTTGATGTGTTTAGCTTCTTTTTGAAAGCAACTTAGCATAGTATCACTGTATCGACCCATTTTTTGGTAACTATCAGATCTTTCCAGTCTTTGGTATATAACAATTTATAAAGGTTCATAAATAAATAATAAATCATAGCAGATTTCCCTTTTCTCTTGCCTTATCACGGGTAAGACTACAATATAGCTCTAAAACTATGTACGTATTGCAAATTATTTCTGAAAATACAGTGATAATATCACTGATATATTTTACAAAAATAGCAGTTGAGAATAGCAAGAACAATACTAAAATGCAATCAGTCAAGGAGTCTAAATTGTCTAAAACTGCATGTTTCCAAGCAAGCTTTACAAAAGGCAGTTGCATTATTAAGAAACATCTGTTTTCCAGATGCTTACTACTCTGTTGAAATAAAGGCACTTGGCAAAATAGTTTTTCTTTGGTTGATACATTTTTTTGATACATCTTGATTTTCAGGACTGAATATCTAGTTTGTCCATGCTCAGAGAAAGTATTTTATTTTGCATTAACAGAAAAATGGAATGGTATACCACATGAAGCAGTATGATAGGCACTGAGAGATTCAGGATAAAATACAGTACAAATAACTATTATTTTGACAAAGTCTTTTTCTTCATTATTGTTAAGCAGAGAGTGGAAAGTTTTACTTTTACATTTTGTAGGGCAAGTTTCATTTTTATATTTTTATAATGTTGAAATATCATACCTGATAATGTGTAGTAAATGAAGTAAGATCAACATGAATTCTTCTGTGCTGAATGGGTATATTTGTTTTAGGAATCAAGTACCCGTTCAAAAAAAATTCATTGTTGTGATAAAAATCGACACAGAAGAAAGAGCAGTCTGAGAGTATGTTTATTTCCTACGTATCTGAAATAAAATCATTTTAGGAAAATGTTAAAAATAGGACGCGAAGAAAAATGACAAGGTTATAAAGACTCAGATTTTGCTTAGTGGCACTGGGAATGTGTTTATGCAAGACAAACATACTTACCCTGAAAAACCTTGGATTCCTTTCCAAGGACACCTTCTGGCTATTTAACAACAACAAAAGTGAATGATTCCATGTAGCTTCTCACTAAGGAATAATAGGGCTTTCTGTATGTTTTAAGAACTTTGCAAATCAGAAGAATGAACTTGCTGATTCTCATACCAACACTGAAGTTGGGCCATGGTTTCATCAAGCTGTTCTTACATAGAGGATTGTTTTGAAAAACAGCAGCTCTTAACTGCTTAATTAAATAATTAAGCCATATATTAATTATTCTACCATCTGACAGGGTAGAATAATAACCAGACAATATAAAAAGTTCATTATTTTTAGGGGGAGGGATGACGTATTAGGATATTGAAGTCTAAAAATAAATATTCTAAAATTAGAGCATTGTAAGATATGGTTACACAGGCAGTTACTAAAATACGAAGGCAGGTTTCCCTAGAGAATATTGTTGCTTTGTTTTTGTGGCTCTCCTAGCTGGACTATATGCCTGATGCAAAGTACCCTTGCAGAACATCTGCCAAGGTGAATCTGTAGTTGAGTCTGTGTCACTGTGGATGTCACTGTGGAGTTTTGTAAATGGGAAGGAGAGCACAGTTAAGGCCCTTCCAGGGAGTGGATCTCTGTTACAGGCATAAATTTCGTATTTGTTGTCCCCAGAATGTTGTTTCTGTTTTCCTTATGTCTTCTGCTGTGAGACAGGTGGTTTTTTCAACATGAAGTGCCAAATTCTTTGGCTATTGTTTTGTGATATATGCTGGTTATGAGGATCCATGCTCTGTACAACAAGAATTACTGGAATAAGACTCAAACTGAAAAGCAGTGCTGTACCATGTAATAGCTCTACAGAGCTTAATGCAGTGATGCCATAAGCTTCAGGGAGTATATCTCATGATTACACATAAATCACATCCAAGGTACTACTAACATTATTCTATCCCAGAACAAAAATGGATTCAAAAATAATGATAACTGCTGCATGAAAAACTTACATTAATACAAGTATAATCTTTAGGTTTTGTGTTCTATCTGCTATAATATAAAGAGCGATGTTTAGTATATAATATCCACTTTCCATGTTAAAATTTATGAAGGAAGTTACCTTCAGTCTGCTTGAACACTTTGAATACAGTTGGTATAATCATAGGCTCATATGGAGTCACAGAATAGGCTGGTTGAAAGGGACCTCTAAAGGTCTTCTAGGCCAACCTTTGTGCCTTAGGCAGGGACATGTTCAACTAGATCAGGTTGCTCTAAGCCCTGTACACCTGGCCTTGAGTGTTTCCAGGTGTGGATCATCTACTACCTCTCTGGCCAACCTGTTACCAGTGTTTTACCACCCTCATCATAAAAAATTTCTTTCCTATATCCAATCAAAATCAACTGTCCATCAGTGTGAAATCATGACCGCTTGTCCTGACACAACAAGCCTGCTAAAAAGTCTGTCCCCATCTTTCTTGTAGGCCCCCGTTAAGTACTGAAAAGCTGCTGTGAGGGCTGCCCAGAGCCTTCTCTTCTCCAGGCTGAACAAACTCTCAGCCTGTCCAAAAAGGGAGGTGCTCTATCCATCTGGACTATCTCTGTGGCCCTGCCCTGGACTCCCTCCAGCAGCTCCATGTCCCTCCTGTGCTGGGACCCCAGAGCTGATGCAGCACTGCAGGTGGGCTCTCAGCAGAGCAGAGCAGAGGGGCAGAATCCCCTCCCTGGTCCTGCTGCCCACTCAGCACTGTGTGAATACTGAGTGGCACTGTATGAATATTGAGTCTATGAAGATGAGAAATAAATAGTAGTAAGTTATTTATTTCTTCTATATTTGACTGTGGTGGAAGATACTGGATTACTTAGCATAACTCTGGTGGTTTCTTTTGTTTAAATTATTCTGGAAAATGTAGATACAGCTCAGAAATTGAAAGAAAATCTTCCCAGGCAGTTATTGCAGAGTCAATCACAGGCAATAAATTTGAATCTTAATTGAACTTTTGCTGACTGGTTCTTGTTACTGTTACCTATGAACAGATGGTGAAGGCACACTTGAACACAGCTGTCAGTGGAGCACATGGAGACAGAATTTATTATATCTAAGATATAATTTGTTTAAATAAGACCAAGCATTCTTTAATTAGGAGTGTGACTGCTATAGACAGTGGGGGGGAGGCAGTTTCTATACATTGAATTACTAACACTGTAGCCTGATTAATGTCATTCCTCTGTATTAATTACAATATTACCTGAGCACATTTAGTCTTTTAGTTATTCTTGTTAGTTCTATACTCACTTGAAATGTGTTATCCAGAAATTGTTTTAGAAATGTAATAGGAAAAATATTATTTTAATTGTTTATTACTGAGAATTTTAAATTACAGGTAAATACTGTTTAATGATATATTCTCTACATTAAAATAGCGGTAATTTTTTATGTCTCCACTGAGGTTTATATTACCTGAGTTTTTTATTCTTAATGTCAAGAAGACTAGGGCCTTGGCTGAATTTTTGTGTCTTAAGTTGAGTTCCTTAAGGAAAGAAAAAACAATTTAAATTATTTGGAAATTTATGAAAGGATGTATTTAAGTTAACTGTCAAATAATAAATTATTGTTGTGTCTTCATGTAGCCAAGGTTCTTTCTAATTATGTCTTCCTGCTCATGTTGCCCTTTACAAGGAGTAAATTTCCTTTACTCAGTTTTTTAGGTCTTACTTAGTTTTTTACTTAGCTAAGAAAATTTATGGATAAGTTCAGAGGCTTATTCCCCCACCATCTCTATGTACTGAACGGCTAGAAAAAGAAGGATGATTTTCTTTTTTAACACAACAAGATTCTAAGTATCTAAATAATCCTTGTGACCTCAATGAGAAATAAAAGGTGTAATTTTTTGTTGGATAGCAATGTCTGTGGTGTTTTTTGAGGTACCCAGCCATAACACTTCCAGCACTTGTTCAGGTATGCAGAGAGCACAGCAATTGCTATGCCAGCTTATGCTGAGAAATTTGACTCTTAAAGTAGATTGTTGTAAAGCTCTCCTTAGGTAGGGCCAATTTGGTACTCTGTAAGCTTATGAATAATCTAAATAAACACCACTGAATTTAGGGAAAACTTCTAGTGGCAAAAGTTGTTGCTGCTCAGGCGGAAAGGAGCATTCAGATTAAAGCTGACAGTAATCAATTTAAAGTTATGAGCTCACTCTCTATTAAGATGTCAAAAAGCCTTAAAGTAAAGGATGCAGAATCCTAATGAGCTATAGAAGGTAACTAACATTTCCTTTTGAAATCTCTCTTAGTGAAGGAAGACCTTCTCCCAGAGTGGAACTGCTGCATAACATAGACCCCATGTTTGTGGATGACTTCCCATGTGAGTATGCTCAAAAGTTATTAAACGTACAGTTTACCTTCTGAACACTTTCTGTCTTCCATAAGTGAAGTATTTTCTTCCAGGTGAAACAAAATTCAGTAGAATGCCTTTTGCTTTTAAGTAAATAGCTTTAAAATACAGAAACATCATCCCCTGGATGGTGTAAGTACTTCAACGTGATCAGCATGGGATTCCTGTTTCAGAGAGATCTGAAACACTGCTGAGAAATGAATAATGTACTTCGGGACATGGAAATGTTCAGGAGCAGCTGTGTGCCTGAGGTGCGCGGTGAGGCACACTGACAACAATCCTTTCCAAATCGTCTCTCCAGAATTCCAAATGGACTGCTCACCCTATTGCATCTTGATACAACTGTATAATATGACCTTGCAAATGGAAAGCTTGAGTTTGTGAGGAACTGAGAAGTTCCAAGATGTGTGATTGCTTTTGTTCCATAATCATGTGGGTTGGATCCTTAATGACACAATCACATGAATTGGAGCTGAAGTTAGCTAATTCTATAGCTCCTTTTGAGCACCATCTGTTTTATGATTCAACATTACTAGTTTGCTAAGTACAAGCTTTTCAGCCTTTTTTTTTTCATACAGAACATTGGAACAGGTCCCTTCCAGTGTTTTTATAGCATTTCTGTATTTCATTATATAAAGAAGTAAATCCAGGCATAGAAAAAATAGTGCAGTGGAGACAGTGATCTGTTGCTTGCAAGAAAGATGTGCGTTGTACTGCATCAACTGGATGGAAATGGGTAGAGTGGACTTTTGCAATGCACATCTGGTTCTGTGATGCTTTTCTGAGAAGCAGCAACATTGTGCCTATCTAATGCTGACTGGGCAGCACTGCCTGCAGGTAATTCCTACATACTGATTGAATTAAGGTGTAGCTACTCCAATTTCCCTTCAAAAAATGCTCAGTGAGTCACAGCATTCCTGTACAATGTTATGCCCTGGTGAGATATTCTCAGACCTACTTTGGAGGCTGTCTTTTCGTTGTGGGAATGGCCTGTGGTTGAGGTATTTGAGTAGACAAATTCCTGGAGTAAGCAGGAGTGGGACAAGCCAAGGAGGTTTTCAGGAATCTGTGCTTAGGAAGTATGGCCCCAGACTGCTTCCATGATGCCCTGCTCTGATGATCATTCACTATTTGCTGCATACATCATGTCCTTAGTTGTGTGCATTGCGTGAAATGTGGGCAAGAAGTGGGACAGGGGGTCAGAATCTGTAGTAGGTGCATCTCTTACGCTGGATAAGATGTGGTTTTTAAGAGTCGTGAATGGAGGAAGTTACAGGCATGTCTGTAAATTTGCAGTGTTTTTATGTGCCTTTCAAAAATGCAGTATAAAAACAAAAAGTGAACTCTTCACCAGCACGTTCTTATGCACCATATAGAATTTCCCTATCTTTTCTTAGTGAAGGCCTATTCTGTTGGCAAATTACTTTGTGCCTTTTAATGAAACTATGCATTGTCATGGAAGGATTAAAATTTCTATTTAGCAGCCTGAGTTATTAGGAATAATTGTGTAGATATGTAAGTCAGCTGATTTTTTACTTACTGTCTGTTTTTCATTTTATTTCATTTATAAACTGAGTAATAAGTTTAGAATTCATGTCTAGAAAAATTATGCTGGTGTCTCTATTATGGATAGATTAGTGAGATACAAAACTTGGAATACACGAGCACTTTCAGATTTTCAGCAATCATGGTTCTCTTCATGTTTTGTTGGATTCCTTTTTTAAAAAAAAAAAATCTTAAATTATCCATGCACTCTTCTTGTCATGAAGATGATAAACTGTGTCACTCTGGAGTCTTGCTCTTTCCTGGACTGTTTCTTGTTTCCATGTCCTAACAGTTTTGATATCTGAGTGCTCTTTTGCCTGTGGTGCTAAAATACATGTTTGCAGGTGTTGCTGGGTTTTTTTGAACTCCTGTATGACCTTTTACCTTCTTTATGACATTTTGCTCTTGTCCTAGTCTGCTTTGAAAAATCACATCGCCTAAATCATCTGGTGTCAGATTATTAGTATAATCCTATTATATTAATACTTTCTTTTTTATAGAAATTTGAATTAGAAAGTGAAATAATATCTTTAAGATAAGATTAGCCAAATCTTTGGGTTTGCAGAGTGCTGTAAAACAGCAGATAGGTAATTAAATATCAAGATTCTGTTAAATGTAACCAGAAAGGACTTTTCATGTTGTTGTGGTTAATCAGATGAGAAGACAGTGCTGTTGTAGTTGGGCGCATGTAGAGCATTAATTGCTATTTTACCTGCACTCAGCACAGGTTCAGTGTTCCTGAACTCTTGAGTGGTTTTGCCTATAATGTATATATTCTTTCACCATAATATATTTTTATTTAATGGATGCATTTATCTTCATCTCTGTCAGAAAAAACTGATTTTATATACATATACATATNGAGGAATTTGTGCAAAAGACATTAATTAGTTCAGTGACAAGTCAACTCTTACAGCAAAGTATTGAAAAGAATGTTAAGTAGTAAAACATGGTGTCTTGATTGCAGAGCTAGCAACATCTCTGCTGCTGTGGTCTGTTAGAACTGACCTTGGTCTGTGTGTTTGTTTACCACTTGTTGGGTAATAGTGTATAACTTTTCAACTTCTTAGACTAAGTGCTGGTTTCCAATCTCTGG